>OZ023207.1:9357851-9627851 GCA_963995525.1 Escarpia spicata | reverse complement strand
TTTCTCGTTGCAATGTCGCTTACTTTTAGTACTACACTGTTTTGTGAAGACATAATCTTTTGATGACAAAGTGCACAACGTCTTTCGGACTTTGCGAACTTTTATCTACAGCAAACATTTTTCAGATGGGAATCTCCAAGTCGAATGCAGCCTTTCTCATCTCGCTCATTGGCATACCCAACACCGTCTTTCGCGTGGTCACCGGCTGGGTGTCGGACCGTGACTGGCTCAACCGGCTGTTTCTACGTAACACGGCTCTGGTGTTCTGCGGAATCGCGACGTCATCTCAGCATCTTCTGTCAAACCTACGAGATGCTTCTTCTCTACGCCGCCCTCTTTGGTCTTTTTAGAGGTGTGATAATTAGTACCAAACCAATTCCTTAGCAAAAAATTTATAGAATTCTATATGACATATGCTACAAGACATGTGACATAGGATTTTTGCAACATAGGACAGTCCCGAGGACTGGATACCGCGCTATATAAGAACTTACCTTTACCAGTGAGCGTAAGCTGGTCTTGTTAGAAATATTAAAGTCTTGTTTAAACTGCTTCCACACCCGGTTTAGCTCGTCATGAATCTTGTTCTTTTATGTCCAAATATGAAAATATTTGAACAGTTAAAATAATATCAGCATTCGGTTTTAATAATAAAAAAGGTGTACATTTGTTTAAGTGTTCGCATTAATTTACTATGAATGTTATATACTCTCCATCTGATAATATACCAGAGCTAATTGCGAAATTGACATAATCTAACCTTCAAACCATTGAATTCGTCTGATACAACGTTTTTGAGAGAGCAATAAAGTCAACAACATAATAATATAAGAGCATTATCAATTCAACTTTTAAGGATTAGCAATATGTATTCTACAAGTATATTTGTCAAACAATCGAGCAGAGGAACCACATTTAAAATAAGCACTGTCTCTTTGGATCATATTGCAGGCGTGATTGTGTCGTTGTCACCTGTCGTGCTAGTGGATCTGTTCGGCACCGACCGCCTCACCGACTCAATGGGTCTGTTGCTACTCTTCCTTGGAATGGGCACCATTGCCGGTCCTCCAATTGCCGGTATGTACACTAGGTGTCGCCACGCCACTGTGGTATCAATAGTGTATGTGTGAAGCGAATCTATCCATCTGTTTACCCTCAGCAAATATTTCTTTATTCAATAGAATTTTTGCGAGTGGTTTTCTATAAAAAATGTTTTGCTATATAACTATATTGAATTTGTTGTATTATTTAGTGTTCTATAAATGACTTTTGAGAATATTGTAATATATAATTGTATAGAATATATTTCGTGTACTACTCTACTCGGTACCCCCCCCCCCCTATTCCCGGTGTATCCGTGTTATGTTCATGCAGCCCTTTCTCTGTTTGTACTGAATTTACGCCAACTCTAGGGTAGGTTGGTATTGGGCAATCAAATTTATTAACACAGGGATTGCCACTGTGCACATATAATATATACAATAGTCTCATCTTGTGCACAGCCAGGTACATCGAGATTACAGAGTGATGGACCACACATGTTATGTACGACACATTTTGTACATTTAGAATAATCATACTAGACATTTACCAAAAAACCCTTGATTGCTGTTATATTAATTACAGCATACCGACTGTAATATGCTTACAGTATATAGAACACAAGGGAAAAAGATACCTGGTGTGCAGACTGCACACCTTTCTATAGTACTAGCTACAGTAATTCAGCTTGATATATACAAAAGTGGGGGATAAAACCCCCCCTATCTTACATTCATGTAACATCCCTATTTAGTTATCTTGCATTATGTATGCTCATATGGAAGTAACTAACACACGCTATACGTACAACAGATACAACGGGTGGGTGGGTGGTATTCAAAATGTTGTAGTCAAATCTGAAGTTGTCACGATGGTGAAGCGAAATGAAGTGACGAGAAAACCTTGCATCGTCTCCTGCCCACAATTTTTTCCCCGCGCCCGCTGCTGGCCAATAGGATGCCGCGTAACTGACACGGGCTGAATGGGTATTTTGGGCCAGCTTATTAAGCGTTGAGGCGATTCAAAGGGGGTGTGCAGACTAGGAGGGGGAACAGGTTGTATAACCACCTAGCTTAACCGCTAGGCGCTCGCTCTGTTGTTACACAAAAATTATTTTCATCCTGAAGGCCAAAAATTCATATATATTTTAAGTTTCTACCACATCTATACATTATTCCGTAGGATTGTTACGGGTATTTGTTTGTATTATATTTGCGCACACATATCAGAATGAGGATTAAATACGTTCTATAAAAACAGACGTCATCGTGTCCAGTTCTGCCTAACAGCTACTCACGCACGGAGCACTGACTGGCCGTGCACAACTGTGCATCACCCATAGTGTAGGCAGACGCCAGCCAACTCGATCGTTGTGGTCCGTGAACAAAATCAACTATGTCTCCCACGTGCATGTCGTCACTGGGACGACCGGTCATTTCGCGTGGCAGCCCCAACACTGTGGTAGTTGCTGCCGAGGCATCTGACAGCAACAACAGGGTTGAATGCTGTTTTTAATCGAACCTTAAGAATTGTCTGTTTCCAGAACATTTTGTACGGCGCCGTGAGCAATGATTTTTGGAAAGGCACTTTATAAATTTCACGATTTGATTTGAATTATGTATATTTGCTTGTTAAACAAACTTGCACGTTCAATGTGGACCACCGACAGGTTGGGAGATATTTTCTAATTACTGGAAGAATGCTATCTTGCATGTAGGCTGAATATTTACTACGAAAAGCCTGACTCCATCTTACATGCACACCGACTGTGTCCTGCTGTCTAAATGTATCCTATTTGCAGTGAATATATCCTACTTGCAGACATGATGTGTTCTACTTGCATACATAACGCGTTATATATGTACACTGAATATATCCTACCTGCATAAATAATGCATTTTACTTGCAAAATGAATGTGTCCTACTTGCAGAAATAATGCGTTCTACTTTCAGGTTGGCTGTACGACTTGACCCAAAGTTACAACGTGCCATTCATAATTTCCGGAGCTGTGATTTCCTTCAGTGGATTTATGTTGTTCAGTCTCCCGCGTATTGAGAAACTGCGGAACCGACGGCGTCATTTGGAAGATACCAACTCCAGAAGAGAACTGACCCATCTCTGATATGTCTTCGGCGGGCATCGATGCCGTGCTTGCAGACTATCGGTTAGGAACCATGATCACAGGGGAGCTTTGAGCTACGCCCAATAACTTTGTGAGACGTTTAATTTTTGTATGTGTGTATGCTGAAGTTAGTATAACATAAATTAAACGGTTTCCTATAAATTCTGAACATACCGCATCAAGTGTGGAGAAATGCGAAAAATACATCCTGTACGTTTATTCTTCTGGACTTGTCTACCATCTGATCTCAGACACGAGTGGTGACCGGATACGGCATATAGAGATATTCAGTTTTGGTACCACGCATGCCGTATTTACAGAAATCGTTTTGGGGTTTGTAAACTAAAACATAATTTTACTTTAAAACATTACCGAGGCAGTCTTTTCTGTTATATAATATATAATCCATTTTCCGTGGTCGATAACTAAACAAATGCATTGGTTTGAAGGAAGCGAAGTTCATAACTTCTGCACGTGCGATGTTTGGACCTGTTCGGACATCCCGTCGTTGTGAGAATCTAGCGAAGTGAAAAATCACATTTCACATTCACAGCATTTGATGAAGTTGCTTGGAAGGAAATATTGGCTGCATATTAGATTACGAAGTCTGTTTCTAGTGCGATCGAATAGTTTGAACGAACCGACGATGCGCCTGCAGCGCGTCGCTTCGAATTCAACAGGAAACCTGTGCATAGGGACGTTTAAACATTGGTGTAGGAACCGCTCTGGTCGTTCCGGCCATGCCGGACCTCTTTTTTTCCAAAACTTGGCCGACGGTAGGGCCTATATATGCCGGGATCTGTACACCTGTTTGGCCATTACGTGTAAGAAACTGACTGCGTCGCGACCTAAGTAAAAGGTAAGTTCAATGCCAACAGACTTTCACATGCGGCCCCCAGTCAATCCAACGTGCCCCTCAATCCTGACCACGTTCTGCAAAATTATCAGCCTATCGTACTCTTTGTATAGATTTAGAATTACAAAATCTTACAATTTGCCCACAAAATGGAGAGTTTTTAAAGGGCACTTTCATAAGTAAGAAGGCAAACGTTCTTAAAAATTACAATAATCCTTAATTATTAATGGACAGAAAGGTCATGATTTTGTTCTCATAAATAAGCAGCTAGCTGGGAGTTTAAAGGTTTCGATGTGGAAATGGAATAGTTGCACCATAAACTTCAGTTGCCACAAGCACACATTAGGTGCCATAAAAGGGCAGACAGTTGGGGGGAAAGTCCCTCTAACCGCACGTTCACAGTTAAAAACTAAGAAGGTTTCGATAAAATAATTATTTCCTTTCAGTCACAAAACAACATTTGAATTTTTAAAAGAAACAATTTCTTCATAAAAGGACAAGTAACTGGGAAAGAGTTCCAAACTTGCGCTTTAATTGAAAAACTACATTACTGGAAAAGAGTAAAAGAGGAATGCATTTTCTTAGTTTAGTGTGTCACCTGAATTGACTAGATCAATTATATCGTCAGTTTAACCAAATGTTCACCTGAACAAACTGATTCACCATCAGTTTTATTAATATCATTCCATGACTACTCAAGTAGAACTTTTGTTCAGCGCCGGAATTAGAGCAGCTTAGACAGGGCAGTTGTCCAAGCGCCTCCATAAAATACCTTTATGGGGCTCCACAAAAGTTTGTTTGGGGTCAACTCAACTTAGGTTATTAAAACCAAGTTGTGCCACTATGTGGTAGCGTGGCAACTCACAAATTAATGGATCACTAAGATATAGGTAATTTCAAATAAAACTGTTACAAGATGCAGATTTTTGTTAAAAATGAAAAATATCGCATTTTGCAGTGATGTCTCTACTGTGATAGTTTCGGAAGAGTGAGAGCTATTATAACATTACGACAAGACAATAGGAACCCACGGGTCTCGACAGTCCGTCATGCGTTTGTGAAAAAAAGTCCTAACAGTCATACGTACTTAGTTCCTTAACCGACGTGGCCGTCGAGGGGGGGGGCGGATAGATTGTACCAAATGGCATGCTTATTTAATTAGCGATTAAAATAATATGTTCCATGTTCTTTAATGATACCCTAGTATATTATAAAATACATCATTTGGGTTTTGTTATTATCATGATCTTTAACGTTTAACGTAAAATGTAACTTAATTGATGAAGATTTTTATTAACTTAATTCAAAATATTGTCGACTTCATTAAACACGCGTTACTGAGATCGATTTGGGCTATGGGACTTATTTGTAGTTAGTAATCAAGGCAGCATAACATAATAGTATGTTTTAATCAATTTAGTTGGACCGATCAATGTTTTATGGCTGAAACAGTGCTATGAAGTAAACCACTAATCATAATTATACTCGTTTTTTTTGCATTTTTCAAAATGTCCTACGCCACGGATGGGGCTATCCCTTCCCAATCTAATTATGTTCGATGACCTCGTTCGTTAGGCAGGACCACTTTCCACAGCCATTCTATATTTTATTTCAGTTATAGCCTAATATACGTTTATTTAGCAGAACTAGCCTATTATTTAGAATTAGTTGACAATGTCAAGATATGTGATCCACTGGGGAGTAGTGATCACAACCAGACACATTTTACTATCAAAATTAAATCAGAAAGGAATAGTAAAAAGCAGTATAGGAGAAATGTCCACAAAGTAAGGTATAATGACATGAGGAAATATTTAACAAAGATAGATTGGAATAACACACTGAAAATTAAAACAGCAACAGAATGCTGGAATATATTAAAGAGTGAAAGTGCATAGTCGATAAATTTGTACCCTTCAAAACACAAGGGAAACGATCCAAAAAGAAACACTTACCGAAAGAAGCCATTAGAAAAATTAAGTATAAACAAATGATGTGGAAGTCATATAGATGTACTGGAAATTATGAAGACTACAACATTTATAAAGAAGTACTTAACCAAGCTACAGCTGAAATTATAAATTCAAAGAGAAGCTATGAACAACAATTAGCTAGTAATATAAAACATGACAGCAAGAGTTTTTATGCGTATGTTCGAAGCAAATAGAAAGTTCAAGATGAGGTCGGTCCTATAGATGATAGTGCTGGAAATATAATATCAGAAGACCTGAATGAGTATTTTAGTTTAGTGTTTACCAGGGAAGATATTTGTTCACTGCCAGTATTAGAAGCTAAGTTCAAGGAGGCAGATTCAGACTATTTAGGACAATTAATTGTAAACCCGGAAATGGTAGCTAAGAAAATAAGGGCTATGAAGGATAATAAATCACCTGGAGTGGATGGTATTCCGCCCAAACTATTATTGGAAATTGTAGAACAAATTAGCGTACCGCTTGCAACAGTTTTCAATTTGTAATTAGAAGAGGGAGTGGTTCCTTTAGAATGAAAAGAGGCAAACATTATACCATTATTTAAAAAAGGTTCGAGAAACAAGTCAGAGAACTATAGACCAGTGAGTTTAACATCATTGAATTATTAGAAAGACTAATTAAAGATCACATGGTGGATTTTCTTGTTAAACACAACTTCATAAACTCATCTCAACATGGGTTTTTTAAAGCGAGGTCACGCTTAACAAATATGTTATGTTTTTTTGAAGACATCACTAAGTGGGTAGATGAGGGATCACCAGTAGATATTGTCTACTTAGATTTTCAAAAAGCTTTTGACAAAGTACCACATCAAAGATTACTGCTTAAACTAAAGGCTCATGGCATAGGAAATGGTATAATAAACTGGATAGAAAAATGGCTGATTGACAGAAGACAACGTGTAGTAGTTGATGGGGAGGCTTCGAACTAGAAATCGGTTTTGAGTGGGGTACCACAGGGATCAGTATTATGACCTATATTATTCCTAACATATATGAACGATTTGATTCATGAAATAACAAGCAAGGAGTTGAAATTTGCGGATGATACAAAAAGTGTTTAGAAGGATTAAAACGAGACGATCTTGAGAGGTTGATCAAATGGTCTGAAAAGTGACAAATGTTGTTCAATTTTGGGAAATGTAAATGCCTCCACACAGGACGTGGGAACGAAGAGGTAGAATATACAATGGGGGTACCGTACTAAGTACTACTGTAAAAGAAAAGGACTTAGCATTAGTGCTGATATGAAGGTTCCAGAGCAGTGCGGAATTGCAGCTTCAAAGGGAAATCAAATCCTTGGATTAATTAGGCGAAATATAGCGTATAAGGAAAAAGAACTAATACTACCGCTGTACAAAACAATAGTGAGACCTCATTTAGAATATTGTATACAAGCGTGGAGGCCATACCGCAAGAAGGACATAGACATGCTAGAAAGAGTACAGAGGAGAGCGACTAAAATGAAACCAAAACTGAGGGATCTTAGTTATGATATTCGCCTAAAAGAATGTGGTTTAACTACACTAGAGACCAGGAGATTGAGAGGAGATCAGATAGAAGTGTTTAAAATAATAAATGGTTATGAAAATATTGATAGAAATATTTTTTTTCTCAGTTAAGAAAGATAGAAGGACTAGAGGACATGACATTAACAAAGGAGCAGTGTAGATTAGATATAAGAAAGTTCTCATTTTCACATAGGACTGTAAATGAATGGAACAGATTATCTGCTGATTGTGTGGGTGCTAGTAGCGTGAATATGTTTAAAAATAAAATCGACACATACCTCAGAAGGGCGGGATACACATAGATAAAAGGGTTGGAATCTCGATAAGCCATAAAGCTTCCTTGTCCAACTGCCACCTAGGGTTAATTCTCTGGGTGGCAATCTTGTTAAATCTTGTTAAATGTATTTTAAATAATTTATTCATTAATATTGTACTGTCAATTGATGTATTTATTTTTTGTTATGCATGTCTTGATACTTTTAGCTTAGGTATGTTTAGTACATTTTTATTTTTTATTTAATGCAGTTCTACTAGTCTTGCGTTTAATTATATTATCTACATTTTAGTAGCTATTGGTTGTAAACACCCTTGAACAGTCCTACTCTGGATATGAGTGCATAAATAAAGTATATTATTATTATTATAGCACTGCTACGCCCCTGTTAAGCTCGGCTTTATATTGACACCAGCTTGCATAGTATACGATTTTACCACGTCGATGTTTAATAAAATATCCATGTTGTTTACGTGAGCAAGCGAAAAAGACGTAACGTAAGACTTAAATATGTTTGTAAAACGCAAACGTTAATGAACGCTGTTTGTTTAAGCAGATATGTAACGGCGCGCTGAGGCAGTCCGCAGTCTGACGTCACAACCTAATAATCAGACAGTCTCGCTGGCAGACTGCAGATAACAATCTAAAACTTTCTTTACTGCAACTAATTCGCCGAAATTGTTTTTGTTTGTTGCAAATAATTCATATCACCCTTTATCTATAAAATCAATAATAACCCCAAATTTGTACTTTTGTTAACAAAATGTTCCACGTTTTTAAACTACACAAATTAGTGCCTGTTCGTAACAATTGGGTCCCGGTAAAACGCTTCCAAGATTATGCAATTTTCTTTATTGACGCCATGATCACCAGTGGCGACCCACAACGGCAACCAGCGTCTAACGTAAGTGACGTCACTATCACGGAGCGCCCTTTTCGCCCATTACATTCACTGTAAGCGGAATTAAACATAGGGTAACTTTCTGTATTCAGCCGGAATACGACCTCAAAGTGCCGTGAGCAGTAAATTATACATTCTAGACACTTGGAACGACCGCTTATTCAAATTTAATTTACAACATTACAACAACAAATGTAACGGCGGGAATTATCCTCTTAAACTAAGGTCTGGTCAAGCAAGTTCACTATTATTATATGGCATGTGTGAATCTCAATTGGATTAAGCCTAATATGTTTTCGAATGATATATTTCCATGTTAATATAAATCTTTAGTACACTTATAAAGAAGATGGGGTCAGTTGTAACAGGGGTCAATTGTAACACTGGTTCATCACGTCGTTTAGATTATCCGACAGCAGCATTGCTTGCACTGTGCATGCACAATTAAGCAATGTTTTATTTCATGCAAGAGTTGTCAAGATCGGTATACACAAACTATTTTTTATTCACCAAAATCCCTTTGTCAAGCATCTATGAAATATTCATGTAGTTAATGTTTTGGTTGCAGTAATATATTCCTACAACGTCAGTTATATAATTATGTATGATCGGTGAGATGGGATGTTTGAACCAATATAAACCATTTCATTTGTTTGGAATATGAGAACTAATGAGACCATCCCTAATATATCTCATCACAATACAATTCAACCCTCTTCTTCTAATATCTATGAGATTTCGTGTGCTCGGTATATTCAGTGAGATTCCAAAACCCAAGCGTCAACAGAAGTCTGCTGAACAAGAAATCGACAAATTCACGTTTGTCTTCAATGCGTGACAACGATACCGTAGTAGATATGAGGAGTAAGGAACATATAAGGAGCAGCATCCAGGGTAACAACACGAGTACAACAACACCATGAAAGACAAGGTCAATGACGTCAGTTCTCATGATGCAGCCTACGTTCTGTGAGTGTGAACTGAACAACAAAACATTCACCGCGTTCATAAAGGACGAGGAAATTCCACTGTAATCACGACAGGAACGCCCGTATACCAAAAACTCTCCTACCACCATCAATATGACAGTTACTAAAATACCGGCAGCAAAGACGTACATGTATTTCAAGTTACACTTTAACGTCGACGTTTGTAACAGGGCACGTTTACTGATGAAAAGCGGGTTAAACGATTTAAACAGGGACATGGCAATGCTTACAGCGAGGATATTGGAAAAGGCAGATTCGTAAAATGCAGCATCGTAGAAACTGACGTATCGCTTTTTGAGTTTTAGCGCTGTGTGAACTGTATCATTGATAGTTGTCACGCGAAGTATAAAGACTGCAATCCCAGCGAACATCATCACTATAAGCACCCCATCGATATATGTCCAAATGCTTATAAAATAACGCCTCCGACGGCTTCCATGTAACAAAGAATTCCTTACAGTGCGTTTTATCAGAATAACGGTCAGCAGTACGTAGCACATTTCGCATAACATTGTCATTATGTCATGCAGATTTGTGAAGCTGTATAGCTTGTACGTGTTCATATCGTAATATGGGTCCACAACGCCCGTATCAATAAACTCGAACGCCAGCAGTGATATCGTGAAGAGACTCGTGGAAGGGTTGAATGTAGTGAATTGAATGAGCACAGCTACCGTGTTGTTGTTTAACCATTCATCCTCTTCGAGATCTTGAAATAGCCTCATCATCCTCTTCTTATTCGTCCTTATTGCAACCACATATCCACCCCCCGTGTATGTTCTGTGTCGGCAGTTTATTGAGCCAATGTGTAAAGTATCCGCCGACTGATATGTCCAGGGACTGTAGGGGTTTGTCACCAACTCTTGCCTGATTGGCTTCTCCCAACTACCTCTGTACGACGTTTGGTCTTCCAGGTGCATATCGTGAGATGCCCGACAGCCGGAAGGTTTGCAACGTTGAGATTCTACAAAAAAGGTTAAATGATTAGTTGTTGTGGGTAAATAACTACAGCATCATTAACAGGTTGAAATAATATGAATGTACAACAATTATTTACGAGTAACAATTAACGGAGACACGACATATTGAGAAAAAAATGACACATGTAGACCATGACATAACAAGACCTAAGAAAACGTTCTATCTTTCACTCGAAATTCCTTCGAAATATCATGAGAATATTCCGAGCACAATCGATCTTAAACAAACCATTAAAAAAAAATTCAAACAGCGATAAACTAGCCAAAATAGTTGGAAATGGAGCTTCCATGTCATAAAATAGAAGGTCAGCACCGAGATGGACGCTAGAACAAAAACAAACAGAACAAGATAACTGGAAATAAAATTTTATTTTGTCTACGTTCTTAAGCTGGGGTCATGCTGCAAAACAAACTGCAGACCGGAAAAAATGGAGGTGTCTTGTTTCTGTTTTCTGTGTTAATAAGATAGAACAGGATTAAGTAAGTAAAAACATAAGTACGTAAGTAAGTAAAATCAATAAATATACAACGTTGAGACACAATGTTTTTCATGGTACCAATTATTATAAATATGTTCAAGTTGTACCATTTATGGTAATAAACTAGAACATTACGGTATTATAGAACAAATGCTAGCCTGGTTTGACAGTTATTTGTCTAATAGAAGGCACGTTGTTTTATTTGAAGAAGTAAAATCGAACTTCCAGCCTAAATGCGGTGGAGTTCCACAGTGATCAATAATAAGGCCACTATATTTCCCATCTGATACTAATGACATTGCTAAAGTATCAAATGTCCTCTTACTAATTGTATTTGCAGATGACACGAATATATATATTGCCAACATTTTAGCGACTTGAAACTATCATGAATCAAGAACTCAAAAAACGTGTTATTTGGTTAAGCAGTAATAAACAATCGTTAAATATTACTAGTAAACACATTTAATTGTATTCAGGTCAGTGAATAAAAGGTCTCCAATTCAAGTAATATATTTATTGAACGTCAACAAATTACCCAGGTAGAAAGAACACAGTTCTTAGGAATAATAATATATTCTAATCTGTCTTGATCTTTGCATATGTAGAGCTCATAAAATGTCAGAGCCAAAGCTGTTTGATTTGTAACTAAAGCTAGAAAACGCTCAGTAGATCATCCATTGTGACATAATACTGTATGTAACGTATTGTATAGAAGTATGGGAAGGTGCATGTAGCATGTATTTTAGTTATTTAATAAAATTACACAAATTGTGCAATTCGTATAATTATGTTAGCTCCATATAGAGCAAACACAGACGATATCTTCAAGAAATTATTTATTTTACCATTAAGACAAATTTATGAAAGCACAATTATTCTGTTTATGCATAAAATTGTCAGGAACATGTGTCCGTCGATAATGATAAGTATGCTCAATAGAAATAATGTAATCCACAAAACCAGGACACGTCATGCTTAATTATTGTATGTAGCGATTTCAAAAACCAAAGTGTTATACAAAACCATTTGACACCGTCGTGTTAAACTATAGAACTGTATGTTAAAATAATGGACTGACACTCATGCATTTGTAGCATTCAAATGTTAAATAAATACATTTTTTGGGGTAAACAATATTAGTGTCTTAATTAACATTCATTATTACAATCGTAATGCGTATGTTCACGACAGTTGTATTAATATAATGTGTGCTGCTGTTTTTCTTTTTTTCAACTGCTTTTCTATTTGTTTAATTATTTAATATACACCATGAAAATACGTATGTACTGCATGTATTGAGAGGAAAAATCAGCCACACATGGTTTAGCACACCTCATAATAGGAACTACGATAATTGATATATACAGTGTACCATTGAATGTCCTGTATCCAAGGTTCTGTGATGAACCATCCTCATCACAAATAAATTATGACACATCAACTCGTAATATGAAAATCCCGTTAATTAAACCGGTAAGTGAGGAAGGTAAACGTAATAGTTCAATGTCCTCAATACGGGACATCGAAAACCAGGTACCCCATATCAAATAACATAATATATACTCACTTGAGCCGATTCTAATTTGTCTGATGATCGCTGAACCAATTAAGAAATTGTTCTCATCGGACATATAGTTCGTTCCATTGTGGTGAAACGACGGTAATAGGGTATGCATGATATACTTCCAAATGTCGGGTTGTGTGCGAACCTTAACAAAAATACACATACAACTATACACTGGACGTGCATACACACACACGCACGCATATATACACACACGCGCGCGCACTCACACACACACACACACACCCAACCCTACACCCACTTGTAATACAACTAATGTAAGAACGTTGTTCCGTTTCTACTTTTCGTAGGTATTATACTGAGCAAACTAACCCAACTTCAACCGCAGTTATGCTACAGTTGTTATTACTCGTAACAACGCAGTATCTTATAATAAGTGGTTCTAAAGATGACACCAGTTGAAATTGAACTTGATAATACCCGTCAACAAACGTTAAGTTGTACCTCCATAAGTGCAATGTTTCCCGTGTGGCGGCCCTCGAGAAACGTGTCACGAGTCGACTTGTTTATACGGAATGATCGGCGGTCAGATATCTGATAAGCGATGGTAGAGATCAGAGCAAGTAACAAGATGCCATATACTACATCTCGTAGCGATTGCCACAAGTGTTGCTCTTTAGCCAGTCTCCTACTTGCTAGATCGACAGCAGCTTTGTCCGGAAGGCGATACATATCTACCTTTGGTTTTCGGCAAAAGTGATTTTTCCGATCCATTACCAATACATATTCTTTGTCCTTGGCTACAACACAAAGTAATGTGCACAATATGCGTGTGTGTAGGCACATATACTGGCCCGCATAATGTACAAAATAATACCCTCGGGGAGGTATTAACTAAAATAAAATTCAATATAAATTAACTATTTCTACAATGAATGACTACATAATATCCCGGTAAAGCCCAATTCATACAGAGTTCGCTACTAGCGGCTAGGAGCGAGTACTCGCTCAGAAATGTTGTTAATGTTTTGTATGAACGTCACTTGCTGCGAAGTTCACATAATAATCTAATCAACTGTCCGAATTTCTAAAGAAGCCACAATAGCAAGTTGAAGATCTATATTATTATACATGTTTATGATATGGGTAATTACACGAAAATGAATGAAGTACAAGTTTCAAAATCGGTAAGGTAGTTTTTTCGAGATATGATGTTGTTGTAACAGCTTCGTAGACGCTATGGCAATGTACGTGAATTCTGTTATTTCCTAAATTAATCACTTTTATTGAAGAATTTCAGAACGTAAGGTGAAACCGCTAGAATTCCCGGTCGACATAGTGCCTATATTAAGATATAGGCACAGGCGTCATTAGTTTACTGTACGTGGGATGTTTTCGCAGTGGAAGAAGCACCACGGAACAAATATTCAATCTTCGTGTTCTGGGTGAGAAATACATGCAGCATCAACAGGAACTATTCTATGTCTTCATTGATTTCAAGAAGGTATCTGACAGGGTGTGGCATGCCGCACTATGGGCAAGAATGAGGACCTACAATATTGGACGAAAACTAGTACACACCATCGAACAGCTATACGCTAAATTTAGCAGCGCAGTACTGGTGCAAGACGCTGTAGGTGAATGGTTCCACGCATCAGTCGGAGTCCGTCAAGGATGCTTCTTGTCACCTACATTATTCAACGTATTCCTGGAACGAATAATGACAGATGCCCTGGAAGATCACACTAGCACAGTCAACATTGGAGGATGCATCATCACCAACCTACGGTTCGCTGATGACATCTACGGGTTGGCTGGAAGTGAAGAGGAACTTGCAAACCTTGTGAACCGACTGGACGAAACATCAGCCAGATATGGAATGGAAATTAGTACAGAAAAAAATAAGCTAATGACAAACAGCAAAAATGCAATGAGATCCCGAATAACTGCCAATGGACACGAACTGGAAACAGTAAGTCAATTCAAGTACCTCGGAGATATCATCAATGACGAGGATTCCAGAAACGAAATCCTTGCAAGATCTGCCGAAGCACTAGCTGCACTGACAAAATTGAAACCAGTTTGGAGAGACAAGAACATCGCACTGAAATATAACTTAAACTAGTACGTAAACTGGTCCTTTCCATATTTCTGTCTGCATGCGAATCATGGACTCTCGCAGCGGAACTGCAAAGAAGAATTGCTGCATTGGAAACGAAATGCTACCGAAGAATCCTCGGTATTTCCTACACGGACCACATCACCAACGATGAAATCAGAAAAATCATCACTCAACATGTGGGACATTATGAAGACCTGCTGACCACAATAAAAAAGAAGAAACTGAGATGGTATGGCCATGTAACACGATCAAGCGGGCTCACAAAAACTAAACTACAAGGAACAGTGCCGGGGAAAAGAAGACAGGGAAGACAGATGAATAGATGGTCAGACAATATTGCAGAATGGACTGGGAAGACCTTTGCAGAAACTCAGACATTAGCACACAACAGCGAAGACTGGCGTCGACTGGTGAAACATTCAGCAATGTAGCGCCCCTATGACCCAGGCGGGTTACGGGAGCAGTTAGTAAGTAAGGTAAGCGTCAGTTTGTCAATGAATATATACTCTAGAATCTGCAAAATCGTCATGTCGCTGTGTACTTGTAAAGGGAAATACAGCGAGAAGTAACTGTTGCCATTGTGAGAAAACTGAGTAGCTGATGGCTTTTACTGGCTAAGTCACCACTGCTACCAACGAATACTCATTACTCGCTTCTAGCCGGTAGCCATGAACTGTAGATGAACACAAGAGCATACGAAATATGTCGTCTTTCAGCAGGATTCAACTTACCGAGTTTCACATAGTAGTCTGCTGGGGTAGATGGGCCAACCTTCGCACCAAAAAAGAAACTGAATACAGCTGCCAAAACTGATACCTTCAAAGGCTGAACAATTCCTATGTTCTCAATGAAGGTCGCAAAGAACGAGATGGTCCACTTTATACTGGCCGAGTAGCCGTAGGTCAGACTGTACATGCATGTGACGTACGTAGCGACGAGAGAAATCGACATCGTCAGAGACCAAGCGATGTAATATTTCCAGGCACATCTTCAAAGAGAGTTTGGCACAGCATAACGTCATATCAGTTCAGGAGAAATTTAAATGGCTGTATAAAGTGGTATTATTATGAGACACTAAACCATATGAAACATATGAATACTATGGTAAATGACACACAGTCAGAGTCACCTTAAGTGAGATTTACATGGTTGTGACGTAGGTGAGAATTATTTGTTTGTGACGTAGGTGAAACTGCACACGGCTGTGACGTAAGTGAAAATTATACGGTTGTGACGTAAGTGGCGACGATCGATGACGACATCTCCAAAAACCACGATTTGGTACTGATTGTTAGCTTCGTTTAAATCTGTTCGAGAAGATTTTTTTATTATTTACCAACCATGGATAAATATATAATAATAATACTGTAGTGATTTACCCATTTGTCAAATTCTTGGAAAAGGTATTGCGTTGATGAGCCTACATGAACAAATAAAATAATATAAGTAAACCGTAGTGTGATGCACCTATAGAAATACACACACACGCACGCACGCACGCACGCACGCACACACACAAACACGCATGCATACAAACGCATGAACTTACATAGTTGTAATAATTCGAAATTAACGTAATTATTCAACCATATTAACATTACAATTATGTAACGGTTGTAGGAAAATAGCTTAAACTGGTCGGATAACGTGCAATTTCTTAGTCCAAGGGAAGGTCCATCAAGACAATACCTTACCCCATCTTCTTGAAGGTCTTTATCTGAGTCGTCCCGGTATGCAGATGTGCTACAAAGACGGTAGGTGATATACATAAAGCATACATTTTTTGCACATTCTCAGGTTTTTACATTGTTTTCAACATGGCAAAGGTACCCGAAAGAAAGGAAAGTAGAAAGAGACAGTGCTGTTATGGAGAAACATTGTGCTCACAATTTCCAATCATATGAACGAAGTTATTGCTTTTTCTCAGTAAAAATGTTATGGTTCTCCAACCCTTGGAATTCAAAGCTCTGAGAGTTGAGCTTTCTGAAAGTGTCCAGGGGCTAGGGTAGTCTCGTAATTCCCAACCATCGCCTGACCTCACTGAGAGGTGATTTATATTGTTATGATACCGGTAGCAGTTGGATGTTCTTTCTCAGCGGACTTGCGTGCAGAATACCAAAATAATTCATGTAAAGACAGATGTTCTTAAAAAGGCGAGAGTTGAAGCACTTGTTTCCACACTTCTGGATGCTGTGCCAACCAAAGCTTTCAGCTTTAATAATACATCGAACATATTCATCATATCTTCGCCTTTGGTTGCTAGGTTGATTTCATAGCAATACTAATTCTTCGTTTATGACATTGGTGAATGTACCTGAAGAACTAATTTAGTTCAGTGACTGGACATCGACAGACGCTTAGAGTTGGATGCTGAACAAACCAGCCTTTTTCATTCCTGCATCACCTGTTCTTTGATATCCAGAGAAAATCACAGTTATGGGAATTGGCGTTATTAATACATCGAGTGTTGTCATCATATCTTCGCCTTTGGTTGTTAGTTCGATGTCACAACAATAGTATCTGTTCCTTTAAATCCACAGAAATGTTACACATCCTGTGGTTAGTTAGTTCCTCTAACTCTCAAAATAATAATGACACAACGTTTTCCCGCATTTTATTATCTCATAAACGATGACTGATCACGGTCTTGGCGGGAGGTACCATCAGCTCATCCGCAAACCCGTGACACTTCTTTTCGTTGCAATTTCCTAGGAGACCTCCACCATTTCTTACCTATTTTGAGAATGAATTTTATGTTAAATTATTGTACGCAAATTTATATTATACAGAGTCGTAGGACGACACCTCCGAAATTTCGAAACGACCCCAGTGGGCCACAATCCCCAATTTAAGAATCGCTCTACTAGAACATATGCTGGTATATGTGTCTTTCTCCCTCCGATCATCATGTCCAGACCAACGAAATGCTGTCTACTTGATGTGCTAGCTACATGGCTACTTAAAACTACTTTAACCGTTGCGCTACCCACACTCGTCAACATTGTAAATGCGTCACTAAACACAGCAGTGTTTCCTAGTGAACTGAAAACTGCCCTAATGACACCGTTACTGAAGAAAGCCTCACTTGACCAGAAAGAACTGGAGAACTATCGTCCCATCTCCAACCTCGGTTTCATAGGGAAGTTGATCGAGCAAGTCGTCCTCAAACACCTGAATCTGCACATGGCAACGAATAAGCTGCATGATGAAATGCAATCGGCTTATAGACAACATCATTCTACAGAAACAGCTCTGATGAAAGTACAACACGACATCGTGCGCAACCGTGACTCGGGACGTTGTGTCATGCTGGTTCTTCTTGACACGAGTGCAGCATTCGACACGATTTACATTGACGAATTGTTGAACACTCTAGTTTCACGATTCAACATCGGCGCATACACGACACCCATTGCTAGTATTTGTAAGAAACATCATGTGCTTTACCACCGATTCGCTGATGACATCCAGCTATATGTCAGCTATAACCCTATGGTGTCTGACGAACTGGAAAACGCTCAACAGCTGCTCATCCAGTGCATCGCCGAGATTAGAGCCTGGATGCTGATGCATCAACTTAAACTCAACAATAACAAAACTGAGTTTATCGTGCTGCAGTCACTGCACAGTCTACGTGTTTATGGCAGCCCCAGCTTACAACTACCTGGAATTACCTTGCAACCAACAGTTGCAGCGAGAAATCTGGGCTGCTACTTCGACCTACTGTTCTTCGGCCTACTACCATCTACGCCTGATCCGCAGAATTCGTCACCTGCTGACGCTGCAGTACGCTGTCTTGTGCTAAGTGGCCTCGACTACTGCAAAGCTCTACTCGGTGGATTGAACAATGGACAGACCAACCGACTTCAACGAGCACAGAACTCGGCCGCTCGCGTCAACCGCGTCACACGGCGAGATCACATCACACCAATTCTGCAATCACTGTATTGGCTGCCGATCAGAATGAGAATCACCTTCAAGATATGTACTTACATATTTAAGATCCTGCACGGCTTAGCCCCGAATTACCTCAACTGTGCGATAGTTCGCAACGCGCCCACACGTGCATTGCGATCGGCGAGTGACGCAACGCTTCTTGCTGTGATGGTGTCTAAGAGTACTTTCGCACGGGGAAGCTTTGCAGTGACAGGCCCACATATGTGGAATAGCTTGCCAAAGTGCGTGCGATCGGTTGTAACATTGGCGGCTTTCCAGAAACAACTTTAAACCCATCTATTTCGCCTGCACTACATGCCTTGATGCAAGCACTGCTGCCACATCTAAATGACACTGGTTTCTATTTTATAGTATCGATTGGATTTTAATTTCATTGTTTGAAATTGTATTTTTACACCCTAATTTATATAGTTATGTTTGTTTTAATCTTAGCTGATTTATTTAATTAATTTAAATTTTTGCATTTAGTCCACACGTCATTGTAATATGTGAAGCGCTTTGATTAGTATTTACTTACTTAAAAAGCGATATATTAAAAAACGGAATTATTATAATGCAAATTCAAAATAAACAAATGGTGAAAGCAATCTAAACAGAAGCGCATGTGTGAAATGGTATTGTTGATATAATTTCTATAATTCCACTATCTGGCTAGGCCTAGTATATGCACATATTAAAAAGGTAATTGATGTGCAAACAAACACTGAATTCAGGACGAGAAACCCGGTAGTTGAAATGTTAGGACAACGTTTATTTAACATATTACCACATAACAACTCATACGTGGTAGATGCAGCATATTGAAAACGGAAACAATATCGCTAACACTTTACTTTTTATTTGTGTATGTTAAGGTAGGCCAATAATTGTTTTGCGTTTGGAGCGAGGTGGCTTTGTGTGCAGTATTTCACCGGTGTGTACTCAAATGCCAAAGTGGAGGTGCGTAGTATCTTGGTGCTTCCAATGTGGTGCCAGCAAGTCGGCCTATCAGCGCACCACGTGATGCTGCTATCACTGCGCTGAAGTTTTCCAGATGTTGCGTGTAAGTCGGTGACCTGTCTCGTTTGTTGCACAGGGACTGTTTGGCAGAGGAGACGTTTATTGTTCACAAACAAACGCTGATGGCCATGTACGTGTGAGATCATCCTCAACATGGGTCCATTGCTTGTGCCTCAGTAGGATTGCAAGGTTAGCCTCATATCGGTATTCTTCTGTATCGGGTAGATCGTAGATGTACATATTGAAGAGAGGTGGTTCTAGGACAGAACCGTGCGGAACACCATTCTTTAATCGTCGGAGTATGCTTCGCCAGTCTTCAGTACAACGCTTCGGTTGTAGACCACTTGCACGATGAAGCTGACCATTTGTTTTTCTTGGTAAGGTCTGAAGTAGTTTTAATTGCAAGCATCGGCGCCACACGGTGTGACAGGCAGCTCAAACATGGCTCCAGCGTTTTCGTTGGCTTGGAAACGGTGTTCTATGTCTTGTATAAGAAGATATGTTGTCGACTTTACGCATATGAAACCACCTTGTTCGTGTTCTAGTTGTAGTTCAACGATTTGCTCGGTGCGTCCATGTATGGGTCTTTCGATGATCTTGTATCAGATACAGACCAGAGATATTGGTTTATAGCTCTTGGGACCATCCTTAGGTTTGTTAGCCGCCCATCTCCATAGCATTGTAATCTTGTTTCAGGTCATGCATATTGATAAGAATTGTATTAGCCTCGTTGTAGCTTTATTTCCAGTATTAATTATGTACTTTGGGTACAGACCATCAGGTCCGCCGGCGTTTCCACTGTTTTAATTGTTTGAGTGCCATTTCTTCTTCAGTCATGTCGGCACTTGTTGTTTTATTTAATGAAGATGCTTCCACGTGCACCTTCTTGTGAAGCTGCGGTCTGAGTTTGGTCATTTCCATTCTGCATAAGTTACAATGAGTTGGCAATAGCTGTAAATGGGCACTTAGTGTGTGTAGGTGTTCTTCTAGTGAGGTGTTTGGCCGGCATGTCTTTCGGCTTGAGTGGGTAGTCTCTGTGTTCGATTGAACACGTGTGGCAATGAATGGAGAGTAACGCAATTTCAGCTCTCGTAATAACGGGACATTACGATTTATAAGAACTTACCTTTACATTTTAGGGCAACTTACCGACGCCTTCCGAATGGAAGAATACGGGGTCCGGAGTATTCCGTCCTTGGCCGAACGCTCCTGAACAACGAAACTACGAGCATGCTAGGTATCGTAGAAACGACGACACTGTGCAGTGCGATGAATATCTGTTCCCATCTGACGTGAATTGCTTTGTCTGCTAAGTCGAGGTCATCGTCACTGTTAGAATGCCCGTAATACATAATGTTTGACACCATGGACAACATTATGAAAGTCATGGCACAGGCCACGCGTTGGACCCGCGTAAATAAACTGTGTGCCGGACATAGGAAGATGCTCAGCCAAAGATGTTGATCTCGAACAGATTGTGACGCCTTTAGCAAGAATCTGTAGCGAAAGCGGACAGTTCTGTTTACAGTTAGAGTTCTTCGAATATTTCGCATGCCTTTTTCTGGCGCTAACCAGTCGTCACACACGAAATGCCAAACCTCGTTCGTCTGAACATCACGTACCGTTATCTGATTAAGATACCTGAAAACATTAAGGATTATCAGTTTAATTTGATCCGACACACCAATACATATATGGTATGCGCGTTACTTAATAGCCTATGCATTACGTTATCTATTGCCTAGCGACAAGGTCAATGAAGATATCAAAATGGATACCGCTCATGTGCTGCTACCGGACGTTCCGTCGTATATATATATATTGTTAGCATTGTACATATTACACTACTTTTTTGAAATTGTAGTGCCACAATTAATATTGTTCTTTATACCAAAAAGATATAACAAAATTGTTTAAGCGAGAAGTGTACACAGGGAAGATTAATGTTGCAGTTGTCATGCCGCTCTTGAAATTAAATGCATGTGTCAAATCATCCAAACCTCAGAACAGTTTTAAAAGTTAAAAGTGACTGATAATTTATTTAAATTTCAACCGATCATTGTGTGGCTATATTTGAGCAAATCTACAAAAACAGCTAAGCATTTGCACACAAATCGTGTCTTTACTGTGTGAACAGAGGGTAAACACGTAATATTTCACCCGTTATATTTACCTGTTATCAGAGAAGATTACAAATAACATATCTGAAATTTGTTGAAGAAGTAGACATATAGATACAGATTATACTTGACAAATTTGTGTATACTAGAGAGAAGGAAAATGGGTATACTGGGTGCATGCAACTGAGGAACAAAACACATAATTTGTTTCTGAAAATTATTTTCAGTAACCTGTATGTGTTTCACTGTTGCGTTATAGTAAAATCGTACTGTGCAGTACCCATTGTGTAATAGACGTATGTAGACAACTATTTTAAAAAGTTTGACGGAGGTCACGTACTTAATTACTATTGGGGCTTAGGCATTAACTGCCTTACTGGACCGAACAGCCATTACTTGACGTATCCAGTACGTTGCGGTTTGCCTACATCACAATCAACATTTTGCGCGTGACCTCCGTCAAGCTTTACCTTTGCCGGCATACATTTGTCATTTTGAAATAAAACTTTGTCTTACGTTTTTTATGATAAAGAACCAGTTTTGCGACCAGAATTTCAACAGAGTATACGACAGAATGTCAGAACCGACCAAGTGTTCGGCATCCACTTTTGATCGATTGACGGAAGTAGGCAACCGGTCACATGATGGACAGGTCAATTGATGGAACTACTATGTTACAGTTTTCCCACATCACAATTAAAATATTATGCGCGTGTCCTTCGTCCAGCTTTGTCTTTGTCAACAATATTGACACAGGTGTGAATTACTTTAGTACTGCTGCATAACATGATACAAATCAAACATTCCCGCATAAATTTGTCACTTTAAACAAACTTTTCCTTATGTTTTTGTTATAATTTCAACAAAATATATGACGCAATGTCCTAACCAACCGAAGTGTTCAGCATCCATTTTTGATCGCTTGACGGAAGTTTTGCTAGATGACCAGTTACATGATGGGTAGTTCAATTGACTGAAACTCTATGTTACAATTTTCCTACATCACAATGAAAATATTATGCGCGTGTCCTTCGTCCAGCTTTGTCTTTGTCAACAATATTGATAGCGGTTATAGGTGCGAATTACATTACTATTGCGGAATGACATTTCCTAGATAAATATTCCAGCATACAGCTGTCGCTTTAACAACATTGGCTAACGTTTTTGTATTTTTTGGGGACTACAATTTCAACAAAATATACTAAGGATTGTCTCTACCCTAAACATGTTCGGCATCCATTTTTGATGGTTTGATTGTCCGTTTTCTAGGCAACAGGTCAGGTAATGGATAGGTAAGCTAATAAAAGCTCATAAATAGCATTCGTATTGGAGCAAATAAAATAAGGCTACCAGAACACTAATACGAATGCAAACGAAAATAATTAGTTGATAATATATCATACGTGGTGCCTATCGTGTATATTGGACTCATCACCATCTGAGCACTCAACAAAACAAACATGTAACAAAGCCATATTAACGTGTATCCATTGTGTTAATTAACTCACGCTGTTAGTAGCTTGTCCGTGTCACAATAATCCGTCTCACTCATGACTGCGGCAAGATATACGAAATAACGTTTTTAGTATGATACAATGGTCACGTTTATAATACTGCCTTGAGCACCAATAGGTATGGATGTTGGTTAACGTTGAATATACAATGTGATATTAATTTGCACTCAAATAGTTGCATGTATACGTATTAGTAGATGACATATATTTTATATCACTATGCATTATTTGTAATTTGACATCATGGATAATACGCCTTTAATAATTAAAGAAAGTGTTCGAATCTTAACTAACCAACTCGGAAAGAGACCGCTGGAATTATGCCAAACAGTCAGACTTCTCAATGCTCCCAACGACTGCTTCGCTGCTAGAAGAAACCACTTTTCAGATCCAGCTTCTAAAAGATATATGTTTGGATCGTAGATCACGTGGGTCTTAGTGCACGCCAATGTTCCTGCGATATAGAAGGCAACAGCCGATGTTGTTCCAGCCCCGTTCCTCCAACCAGTCAACACCGTCACCAGATAGTAATAGTCCGAAGAGTCTTCGTTGTCCATTAGGACTACTATATTTGCCTTAAATCAAATATATAATTAGTGTCAGTCCATTTGTGTACATATTGGTATTTTGAAAGTGTGTTTTGTATTGTTATTTGTTTTTATAACAATGATATCATGTTATATATATCCAAGAAAGCAACCAGAGCATTTTTTTAACATGCAGTTAAATAAAAAGTATGTTGTGTAATTAATCATTGCAAACACACGTTAATTAAATCAAAGAAAGTAAGGATATTATTATTGTTATTATTATTCAAGCAATACTATCAAACAGAAGTAGTATCGGAAGATAATATTATTGTTAGTGTTCACCTTGACTGAGTCTTTGACATCCTTTTGTCTCGCCCACAACGTCATAATAATGTATGTGCACCAAAAGGCGATTAAACACGAAATTATAATTGGATTGTGAAAAAAACCTAGAAACATTGTCAGCTCAAACAAGTCGACGTGGCAAGGGGCTACGATCACGTTCCCAGCAAATGTCGACAAATGACTACAATCACACACGACGTACCCAGGTCGGGACACGAGAGGCACCTGCAACGTATAAACACACTAGTAAATGTGCTTAATACAATATGAATATTGCTAATATGAGTCACGCACTCACTCACTCACTCACTCACTCACTCACTCACTCACTCACTCACTCACTCACTCACTCTCTAACTCACTCACTAACTATTTTTCACCCGCCTTCATGATTTTATAGTATAGAACTTTATTTCGGATACAGTACACATTTCTGAAAATATTTACAATGGATTACAAAACAACAATACTGCAACCGAGGAGATCCTTTGGAAACCCCAAGAGGGTTATGTCGACGACCACCTGGATAATCACCATTATATCAATCAGGTTCCATATACCATATAATAAAATTACAACATGACATTAAAACGGTACATTCAATTGGAACAAGGTGAATAGTATATACATGAATAGGTGTTTTTTTTTATAAATTAAATTGGTTGTCTGCTAAGGAAATAAATAAAACATTTACATTATACAGTTTTTTTTACTAGATTAGAGGTTAAACATAAGTAATACATTGAATAAAACAAAACACAAAAACAATAAACTTGATCACTTATACTACCATGACAAATTATGGTTGGTTATGACTAGAATATAAAATAAGACATTTCAAGAGTTCAAAGATACTTAGACAGTAATAGCTCTTTTTGTTACTTTTAAAACTGATTTACGGACACAAGTTGCTGCAGAATATGAGGTACGGCATTCCAGAAAATGGATCATGAATAATATATCGTAAATTTCCTAGTGTTTGTTCTTATTTGTTGGATGTAATATGCTCTTTTGTTTCTTAGGTTATGATCATGAATGTTATCAGTTCGTAGAAACATCAATACATGCTACCTGGGAGTTGTTTGTTCATTGCTTTATGCATCAAGATACCTAACTGTTGTTTGTACAGATCTTCCAATTTAAATATTTTAAACTTTGAGAATAGTGGATCTGAATGTGCAATATGGTGTAAGTGTGATTATCCGTATAGCTTTCTTTTGTAGTATTTTTAATTTGCTTAAGTTTGTCTATATGTATTTGCCCATAATACAGTACAATACTGCAAATGTGATGAGATTAGTGAAGAGTAAATTATTTTCATAGTGTAGTTAAGAAGAAAGTGTCTTAGTTTGTTTAGCATTCCTACATTCCGTGCTGTTTTTGTTGACAGATTGTCAATATGTATCTTCCAATTAAGGTGTTCATCTATAGTTATTCCTAGAAATTGTGTGCATTTGTTTTATATTGCTTCAATCTACTTTTATTTCAGCTTTATCAATGTTGTATTTCTTCCAGTTTGGTGTCAATATAATGAAATTCGTTTTGTTGTTGAGCGAAAGCTTATTTGTGTGAAACCACTTAGAATTATTTTGAAATTGTACATTTACTTCTTCAGTAAGAGTGTCTAAGCATGTGTGTGTATAGTTATTATTTTGTGAAGGAAGATGTTGAAGAGAGTGGGCGAGAGCAGACAGCCTTGCCTGACTCCGACTGTTGTGAGGAACCTTTCGTCTATCTTGCCATTGGCGAGGACTATGTTGGTAGCTTTGTTATAGCTGTTATGTGACTCTGACAAGGTTGGCACTGATATACTTTCTAATGGTCGCTCACAAGGCTGCATGCCAGACCATGTTAAATGCCTTCTTGAAGTATTTATAGCAGTCACCATGTGGTGTATATAGGGCAGTTGAAAGTTCGCGCCCCCCTTCCCTCTCCAAGCTTTATGATGTGGTTGCAATGGGTCAATGCACTGTGTTCCTTCGCCTATAGATGGAATTTCCTCCACGAGGGTTCCCACCAATCCACTCAGGCTACCTCGTGCTAAGCGTCTATAGTTTTGAAATCAGATTTGTCTTTCTCCTAGACCCACTGCCTGCCAAGGCTAATGAGTTGGGTCTACCCAGGTTTGCAATTACAGTTGTCCTTCTACTAGATCTCTAGCATATTAGTCCATGGCCAAGACCAAGACATTTCATTTATTAGTACCATATCTGCGGGCATGGTAAAGTTATGGTTTTTGAAATAGTCTATTTGTATGGAACATACTTTGATATGGTAAACATTGATGAGCAGTTGCTTATTGGTTTGGCGGGTGGCCAATTTTTTAAATGGCCACAAAATCAAATTTTCTCATGTTCTAATCACTGTATAGCCAAGAACCACACTGTTGGTGTCAATATGTAGCTTTTAGGGATCAATTATTTCAAATAGTTAACATTTGACCTTCAGTGACATTTTAAAGATGTCGGTCGTCAAAATAAATAGCACAATATCTTAGTACCTCCGTCGCATAGAGCATTAATTTTACTAAGAATATTAAATTTGACCTTCTCTATCATTGAGATAGTTGCCATTTTTAAAGACGGCGCCCGTCATTGACTATTATTCCCGTATCTTCAGAAAGGCGTAACATAGAGCCACATAGTTCAAGTCAAAATATAGTTTTTGAGGAAAGGCGATTTACAATATATTATTTTTGACTTTTCCCGACATTGAAATATCCACCATTTCTCAAGATGGCGCCTGTCAACTTACCTATAGCTCCGAATAATAGGGTTGTTCATAAAGTTCTATCATCGTCATCGCTATCTTCATCATCAGGGTCACCTGATTCAACTGCCAACTGTTCTTCTGTCTTCGGATTGCTGCACGTCTGTAGCTTGCACATGTTGTCTTGCACATGTCAGTCCATTGACAGGGCACGGTGGCAGTTTGCAAGAAAGCAGGCGCTTGCATGACAAAAGTTCCAAAACTGCATCTGGAGCAGGAGGAGCGCACATCCACTCGATGACCAGATCTCCTTCACGGAGATCTGGTCATCGAGTGCATATTTGTTCGGGTCTGCCACAAATGGCTGAGTCTGAAGGCAGCACTTCCAGATTGCTGCTTGGTAATTGACTAAAAAAAATATGCACGTGGAGGCAAAATCTGCATGGTGGAAACTGGCTGGAAGTGACCTCTCCTCTTTTGGACAGAAGATTTGGTAGCGCAGTTCATTCACTTCGTCAGTGCTAGCAGTTGTCGCATACAGGTAGCATGTAAACATATATATTTTTGTCAAACTGTTACTTGGAGACTTCCCAAGATTTACCAAATTGGCTGAAAGTCTCCTGGTACGTGCTGTTCTTTGTCATCAGTTTCAGGGCACCCAGCTTTCCCAGGTCTATGAGATCACTCACAATGTCAAAGCCTGTGAAGGCATGTGATCCAATTAGGCGTTGCAGATGCTTTCTCCCAATGAACCTGCCAGTTTACCAATGTCGATGGACCGTGTGCGCTTTCATGTTTCACATTTCTGATAGATATAGCAGTGGATGTGTCTGTTGAAACTAACTAAGGCAAAGCACAGTTCTGTGACTTCTACCCAGTCATATTTGGTCGTCTTGTAGCAGACATCCTCATAGGTTACATACAGTGACTTATCTGGTAGCTTCTCTTCTACGATTAATTTGATCAGACTGGACTGGTTGCAGGAGCTGCACAGGAACGTCCTACACTCCTGGATATTGTGGCTTCCTGCAGTGTTCGTGGACTGAATAGCTGTGTTTGATCCCCGGTTGCACCGCTAAGCGTTTGTTATTGACGTATCCCTGTAAATGTCTAATACCACATCAACCCTGTGACTCAGTGACCTATCATGTAGGACTAGAAGCATGACAGGTTCTGCCAGCTGTGCAAACGTTTTTGTTGTAGCCGTTAAGTTTCTACTCCAAGCTCATTCCATCAGTGATACAGGTTGATGGGTCAGGGATATAGTCTGCTTCTGAAACCTTTCTCCCCAACTCTCTAGAGTGTGCAGCCTTGTTCATCTCCCGTGTTCATCTTCCGCAAAGACCTATAAGCATTTGCGGGTGACCAGGGTAGAGGGCCTAATGGTTGAGCCAGGACATCCCTCAGCTGTCAACTCTGAGTAACAAGGATCTTGTGACCAAACAAGTTTATCTCGACCTTCAAGGACCACCTTTTTGGTTGTTCCTCTTCAACTGGCTGTCTTTGCATTTACATTGTCGAATATCGTCAAATGTTGCTTTGTCATCTTGTCGTGGAAAGCATGTGCTGGTGGAGGTTCTTCTAAGATTTTTAAATATTATTTGGTGTGCTTCTTCGTCTACTTGATGAACTCACAGAAAATCCTTGACAACATCTGCAGGGACCACAGTACCAGTGGATAGGCTGACAAGTTCACTTTCTTAAGGACACATTGTATTCAGCCAGCTGTTCTCCATCAAGTCAATAAGAAACTCGATATCTGCCTCCTCTTTCCGGATGCGGGACCTTTGGAGTTTGGATATCAGCTTGGAATCGCCTACACCAAGCGGCTGTTAGCTAGTACTTGCCTAGAGCTACTGGGTTCAAACTAATCCTCCCTTTGTTCCACCCAGCGTTTTTGAGTATCTATGCTAACTGTCTCCTCATTCATGTTGTCGACAGGGATTCGTCCATAAGCGTTGCTGAACCACCTTCCATAAGTTTAGTATGGGCATCTGGGTGTTCGACGGGCAGTGGTGTCATCTGAGCATAGCAGTACGGGAGGTAGCGTGCGTAATTAAGCTTGTCATATGCGAAACAACATGGGATCATTGCATGAATAGATGCTAGGTGTAGCATCTAATGTCCCTCTTTTGATGCTCGAAGCAGGCCTAGCAAAATCTCGACCATGTCTACACAGGACAAGAAGGTTGCGAGGCTCCCATTTCCAATTCGCAGGAAGTCAAGGTAGACTTCAAAGTGATATATGATGCGGGCACACGATCTGTTTTCTAGAACCTGCTTCAACGAAACTGGTGGCACATCTCTGCAGAGGTTTCTGGTGGTCTTCCTGGAAACCTATATTCTTTACATCAATTGCACGGCTTTAGGTTATGTAGTTCTTGAGATATGGCATAATAGGCTTTGACGGGCGTCATCTTGAAAAAATGGCTGATAGTATTTTATATGAATGTTGGCGAAGGTCAAAAAGTAATATATTTGAAATCGGAGTATCTGAAAATAATCTACTTTGGCGTTAATGATGTGGCTCTAGGCTACGTAATTGTGAAGATACGGGAATAACAGTGTGTGAAGGGCGTCATCTTAAAAAATGGCGATTATACAATGACAAAGCAGATCATATTTTACATTTTAAAAATCGTGACCCATGAATCTAAGCATGGATGCACGAAATACTGTTCTAAATGACGTAGATGCTAAGATATGGTGACGTTTGTATTGACGATCGGCATCTTTAAAATTGGCTGATGTGAATGTCATAGAAGGTCAAATGTAGAATATATGAAATCCTTGAACACTAAAACCTATATATTGATACAAAATGTGTGGTTCTAAGTAACGCAGATTTGGCGGTCATTTTTAAAGATGGCCGCCACGCCAACAAGCAACCGCTCAGCATTGTCTATCATATCAACATATATTCCACAGACATGGATTATTTCAAAAATCAACTATATCTTGCCTGCCCGCCCAGATGGTATCGATATTTGTTCTGGCCTATGGACTAAATAGCCTGGGGCCGTAAGTTTCCGCGATGTACTACAAGGCGGTTCTTAGTTAGTTTTTGAGTTTTATTATTTTTTCCTACAAAAACGTGATCAGTGGGGAAACGAAACTCAATGTATAAACTAAGAAATTTGTATGTTTTGCACACACCAGCTGTTGCAAATAAGCATCAGTATGATAGTATTACCATGTATATACAATATGTGATTGTTTCTAAGAGTAATACTTCAATAATAGTGACACAATTACGTCATTATTTACTCCTACCCCCTAATTGATAATTCGAGTAATCATGGCCGACAACATGGCAACAATTCAAACAGTTTTCACATATAATTCACACTGCACACATTGTGACTTGTGTCCAACATAAAACATGCATACTGATAGCATGCAACAGTCCATGTGCATTGGTTATCATGCAAAGAAACCTGATTATAAGATCAAAGAGCTATTTTACTAATTAAACACCACTTCACTTTTAGAAATGCAGTTTGTATATATCCACATACAGTCGTGACATGTCAGCCTGTTATCTTCAACTCTGAAATGCATGTTAGATAAAGAAGATGTATACCATTTAAATGTCTATAGGATTAATAGTCCGTTAAAAGTGACATTATTATAAAATATTTACCCCACCCCCCATTCCCACCCCACACATTATGCCAGGAATCATAACTGAAGAAGAAATGTCCTACCCTGCACAGGTTATGATGAAACATGAATAATGACTGCATGTAGCACTCCATAGACTTGCATACTTCAAACTTGCATGTGTAGAAACAAATTTTATGAGAATTATCAACCTCAGCTCCACTGCATTGAGGCATTTTACAAATGCAACAGCTGTGTATCCATATACAATAATCACATGTTTGACATATCAGTCAATCATCACTAACTCTGAAGCACTTGCTATATATAACACAACATCCATGTACACCATATGGCACAGTGTGGAACATAACAAGTCACTTCTGATCAACATGTTTCAACAGTATAATGCAATAACATTACATGTGTCTGCTGTCACGGACGCCATTTCAATATAAAGTAAGATGGAATGAACAATGTGTCCAGTGATAATGATTGCACTGCAGTCTAAAACTCTCCAGCAGCATATTGGACTCCTTCACCAGCCTCGAGCTGTGCAATTGCCCGCTTCTGTCCTGTCTGGCGATTCTTGCGAACCATCTTGGCATTGTCATCCGCTGCCCGCATTGCACTCTGCACCCTGCACTGGTCGGTCTGCCTGCATCTCAGTAGGCGCAATGCTTAAACACTGCATTCTGTCAGTGGTAGCAGTGGCACCACCATTGAAGCGACACACAGCCGTCTGCACCGCACTGACCACTTTCCGACGACCCACAAACTGGATCTCCAGGCAGTAGAGCAAGATCAGGCTGTTTAGGCTTTCGTTCGCATTATGTGTGCCACCAGTCGTCATGCGCACCAGCAGATTGTCATCAGTCATCCGCTGGTATTTTGGGATGATTTCCTGAGCCACATCACGGAAGAGCAGTGTGCCCACAGTACTGGTCTCGTGCAGTGGCATCGGCAGTCCCAGAGGAACGGACGTGTTAAACACACACCAACTGCCCAGTCCGTGTGGGCATCTCTGGTGGTGTGGGTCGTAGTTGGTGGACATAGAGTGGAACAGTGTTGCCCACACAGCCTGCTTTGTTGCGTCTGCATTCCCCACATTGCCTCGAAGTGCACGGCTGTAGTACGTATGCAGCTTCCAAGCTTTCAGTGTGGTTAGACGGCCAACACCACGTCCACCTAACTTCGCCGATTTGGAAGCCTTCCGCAGCGCCGTACCCATTCTTTTCTAGGCATGGTTGACACAGTCGAGCTTGGCGATAGTGTGGTCTGGCCCATATGGCTCCACCTGTGTCAGAGCAGCAAACGTACTCTAATCGCCGTCACTCAGGATGTGTCAATAGCGAAACGAGTACGTCTGCACGGAGCGACTCCAGATCCGCCTGGCTGCCTCGGCTTCCATCACCTTCAAATAACCGAGGAAGTTTCGATTGCATCGAGTATGTGCAGCTTGCCAGGCTTGCAGTGCTGCTGAACCCACGCCGAATCGTTTCTCTGCCAGCACGCATGCATGGCAGTAGTTGGAGACGACCTCATAGTCTACCACAAGCCCGGTCTGCACCTCAATGAAGACACCGTGATGGAACGTAAATCCTCGTTTCTGTCATGTGCCGTCATAGCTCACGGTCAAACCAATGACCCCGGCATCGTCCATCAAATCCCCATACACCCTATGGATCACCTCGGCAGCAGTGTCCAAACTGTTTTCAGCAACTGACTGGCACGCCTGCTGGAATGTGCGAGTGTGTCGCTGGAATGTCTTCAGGTGCATATTTTGGACACCCAGCATCTTCTGCACCGTCTGTGGTGCCTCATGCCCTTTGCCCAGCTCATGGGTCAGTATTGTCATCACTGTATTGATCTCGAAGACAACATTCTGCTTGTTGGAATCATGCAGGCTAGGCGACGAATACACACAACTACCAGTGTGTGGATACTAAAGATGGATGGATTCAGCAAATTCCTTCGGCTGCAGTCCACCTTTCACCACTGGCAGTGAACCAACACTGTGATAGGCAGGGCAGGAGACGTCAACGACCACTTCACTGAGTTGGCCAACATCGATGATACACCAATCTCGACTGCTCAGTTCCCTCTGTTCGTCAGGGTTGTCACATTTAACGGCGTTCATGGTGTAGATTTTGCGTGACACGGTGTTGCCTGGGCCCTTCCCGGAAGCTGTGCAGTCGCTCCGGCGACAGCTGTCGTGATCTTCCCGGCGCTGTCAGTGTTGGTCGCAGTACCGTCTGCTTCAATAAACTCGCTTTCGCCGTCGATTGCAGCTGCTAAGTTGACTTTCTCGGACGACCAACGACGTGCAACATTGCACTCACTCAAGCTCTTGCGAATAACTTTATATTTCTTCGGCGGCATCTCGATTAAACTCTCTTTATCAGAAAATATATCGTTCGTTTATCGAGTGTCAAACTATTCTCCGTGGCAACAACTTCGAATCATGTAAACATGAAAGTAGACAACGCATAGCATCATGGGATTGGTTTGTCTTGTTTTGAACAAAAATGCGTCATAAAACCGGCTGAATGACTCTTGAACTTGCTTTTGGCTAGTTCCGTACTTCGTTTTGAGACAAACACGCGTCATAAAACCGCGAAACGGCTGAACCGGCTTTCGGCCACTTCCGTATCTCATTTCCATAAGTTCTGTGCTAAATAAGGAGACATTTTGACTTCGTTTCAAAGCGGTTAAATTCAACTTTGGAGAAAAGGGGCATGACTACCAACATAACTGACAGATAGCCAAGAAGACGGCCGTTCTTTTGATACAAAAAAATGGCTTGTTGTAAACAAACGTGGTCGTTGTCAAGGCATAAACATGGACTATTTAGTGTGTATCATCGATTCCAATTGTTATTGTCATTTCACACTTCCCAGCGGGAACACGACGTCCGGGCGACTTCAATTATTGGTAGAATACACATCGCGACGTCGTACAACGTATATACAACGTCTTTACAACGTCGGATCTTCGACGTTGAAAGGACATCGAAAGTGAACGTTTTTACGACGTTGAAATAACGTCGACAACCAAATACGACGTCTTTACAACGTCTGGTCAGCAACATTGTAAGTATGTAAAAACTTGACGTTGTCACGATGTTGAAATAACGTCGACATCCAATCCGACGTCTTGACAACGTAGGGTCATTAGCGTTGTAAGGACTCCGAAACGACGTTATCACGACGTTGACATGACGTCGACAGCCAAATCCGACGTGTCTGTATATAACGTCGGGTGACCAACGCTGCACGGGCGTCGTTTCGACGTTGGTTGTAGTTAACATCTATATAAGTACGTGGATATCTGGTGCCACGACGTTTAAATTTTATCGGTAGTTAGAACCGACGTTTTTGTAAACGGGGATCATGAAGCCGCGCAGTCGATCGGATGGGTTAGTGCACGTAGTACATCCCGACGCGGACGCGAAATTATATATCTCCACCATGCAGGCATGGGTTCAAACGCGAGTGAACGCATTTAAAGGCGAACGTTTGAAATAATTCAAATATTAGTACAAATGCAAATGTTTTAAATTATGTTTCAAATGCAAATGTTTTTATTCCACCGCAAGTGCAAATGCTTTGTAATTAAATTACAAATGCACGTATTTTTTAAACATTCAAATGCGCCAATACGGAACGGAAGTTATAAAGTGCAAATAAAATATCAATATTGATGTACGTGTATTAATTTTATCTTATGTCTTCAAAATACTGATAAGCAATACTGTAGCAAGTGGATGCCAATGTCTTTGCCAAGGGGTACAAAGTCTCCGTAGTACTGGAGGCACCCCTGAGCTGCCACTGTCTACCCTTATCTAATTGTGACTCAGCAACCAGTTACAGAAAGGGGAATTAGCTCTGATAACTAACTAGGTACCATTTTTAAGTCTGAAAAAATGATGCCTACGCTAAATTCAACATTGCATGAGTTTGTTAGAATATAAAGGGAAGAATTGTCCCTGCGTGAATACTGTATGACTAGTGCAATGTACATGTACACAGTAAAACAATTGCGCATTATTTCGTATAAACGCTTAAATAAATATGGTTGTAAACACAAATATAAAAAACGCGTGCGTGGCTACGTCCAATTAAATATAACTGTGTCTGGAATTAATGACAATTATTACAAACAAACAAATGTATGAATAGCAATAATGATAATTCAGCTGGGTATATACATTACACTTGTGTTCCTTCTATTTATTTAGTATTCACTCCAATGTTCTAATTATCTGTCCGATCTACCATACCCAACATGCAGTGCGAATGACGCCACTCATCCCAGCTTTGAATCTGTTCACGGAAGAAGCAACGTGCGATCGATTAATATTTACCGGTAAATGTCACCATCCACTTGTATTAGTTGAACTGTTTTGTTTGTTCCTGTGCACAGAAGAAATATAACTAAAAATCATTCCCTGTTATTATGTATTCTGTACGTTTTCACCGATTTGAATCTTCTTAGCATATTTGAGCTATTTGTTATCTTGGCCTATTTATACTGATAAGCGACATCATAACTTCACATTTGCGATGCCAATCTGTTCCTTTCGTCACTCTGCATGGTTTCAAATACAAAAAGTGGACATATTATTATAAAAAATTGTGTCTTAGCAGTCGAAATGGCACTACGAAAAGTTAGTCTGTTGATTGTGTTGTCATTCATCTCGCTAACGCACTGGACGATAACAGGGAATAATCGAAAGAATTCTCATCATTTATGGTTTAGGCCAATCTAATACACTTATTCTAAACATGTTTTACCTACTTTTGTTTAGCTTTTAATAAATTCGGGTAATCTACCATACCCATAGCCAGTACGTTTACTTACTGGGCCCTTAGACTTAATATAATATTTGAAATATAAAGCGGTAATAACAAGTGACTGGTAAGTGCAATATATTACCACAACCAAAAATAGATACGTGAGCGAAAAATCCTAAAACAACATTATAAACGATCCTGCAATCGTGTCGTTGTCGGTGTTCTAAGACACTGCCGAACTTTGTTCAACTTCATTTTTCGCTCGCTTATTTATTGTTGCCTCTTCAACATTACATTGAATGCATTCGGTGCTTTTTGTGCCATCTTTGCCATTGGTATATATTTACAGCTAGGTGTAACCCAATTTCTTAATTTTCGTTCCAGAATCGGTCTCGCCTCTTTCCTAGACTCTCCACTATTTCTCTACACTTGACGATACCCATTTTGTTTTTGTTAGTTCTTTCTTTACATCAAGTTTTGTTTAGCCCTCTGTTGGATAGGGTATGTGTTGTTGGAAATCTTGATTCATGTAACGTTGGAGTGAATAGTACCAATGATTTTGGCTGGTTTAATGGAGCGTGCGGATTGGTGTATCAAGGCATAATGAATTTTTTAGGGTGTCAAAACGTGTTCACCAAAAACACATAATTTCACAATAGCTCGATAAAATATATCTAAGTCCAGAATTAAAGGGTGTTATATTCAAACGTACAATAATTTAATCCTGTGACGAATATTATGTTTCAGCGATTGACCTGAAGAACCAGGTGGGAACAGAGATAGCCAATGCAGCCGTCTCTGCATGCCTTAAGTATGCACCTGACCGAGCTGGAGGTGGTGGACGGAAGGCTCGTAACAAGTAGAGGAAGAGTTCCAATTTCTGTGGCGGTGTTGGTCGTGTTTTGTTGCACTTGTACCAAATAAAACTTGTTGTACCACGGCATAAAGAAAATCTTTATTTTTAATGCAGTAGATACGTTGACATAGTATTAAGAGAAGACACCACAGCTAGTTAGGTTTTTATTTAATTGCACAATTAATGGAATTGTTTTGGTCTGAATTATAGCCTATCCAGGTAAGAGGATTAGTTACATGATAGAGACAATAATAATTAAATATGCCCGTAAATAACATTTTTAGAGGTATGTATATGTAATGGTCACAAATGTGACCTTTATTAAACACTAATATAGACAGTTATCAGACTATCGTGGAAACAGTATTTTATCAACTTTTAAGGTAGGGTGTCTCCCCTTCAGCTTAGGACCTGCATGTTCATCGTAAGCTCCACAATGAGCCCAATTAAGCATACTCGATTGAAATATGGCACAAACTACATGGCAAGAAAAACGCTCACCGAACTAGCCATTGACACAATGTGCACCTGGAACCACGTCGACACCCGACGTTAATACAACTTTCAAATCCAATGTGTTTTTGACGTCAGTACCAAAGGTCGGAACAATGTGGATACCCAACGTCGACACCCGACGTTGATACAACTTTCAAATCCAATGTGTTTTCGACGTTGTTTCGACGTCGGTACCTAACGTCGAAACAACGTCGTTACAACGTCAGTTTGCCCGCTGGGTTGATGGGCCATGTAAGTTAATGGTAATGTAGTGATTTAGTAGTGAGTAACTGTTTAAAAACGATCTTTATTATCAAGTATATATGTCAATCTGTCAAAACCTAACAGAAACAAACAATGTTATAAAACAATTTTTTGACGTATTTCAGACTGCCGTGTCTCCCCAACAGAAAATGTATGTAAAAATGTAATGGCACGATGCTGTCCATTTACACTAACACCCTGCACTAAATGCCTTAAATAATTGATTAACATTATTTTTGGAAAAACATACGTGAATATATACATTATCACGCAACACGCAATTTAAAGTTATCGCGAAAATTACTCTTTCGCTCATTCGCAAACATACACATAAACGTATCACACGCACACATGTTTTTAAGTAGTTGGACCAGATATTTTGTCGGTAGCTTTCTTATTTCACAGGAGTGTGTAGAAGGTTCACTCTTCATTTCTTTCATAGTGGGTTATTAAACAACATTGTATCATATAGAATCATGAAATACCATATTTGTAGAGTTCTTACCTTGCATCCTTCTTTACTCCACTCATCTCGCTCTTGGTCCCAGTAGATACAATCCTGCATTACTGTTGACATCGCTACATGAACAACGCGTTGAGTGGAATTACGAAATGATTTTAATCGAAACATATCACGGCAAAATCCACAACTCGTTGATTCTTTTTCGCATTTTGGACACCTATCAGAGTCATAGAAAACTGGAAGCAAGCCGAGATAAAGTCGCATATTTGAGGGTCCATCAGTGACAATGTTCGACACGACCACAGTGCGGTCGTCCACCATTTGTATTGATGTTGTAAATCCCAAGTCGTCCATATTAGACATGTTCATTATGCGTCGTCTGTCTCCGAATTCGAGTTTGTATAAAGCAGCCGGCGAGCCACTCTTAGATTCACCAAAAAAATCAGTTACTCTACTGTAGGTGTCCTTCTTTAGAACAAGTAGAAGTGTTGCTGGAGACTCCGCTGCCGGTATTGTGAAGGTTGTGTGGAATATTTTATTAGTTTCAACACTGATAGTAAAATGATTGATGTCCCTTCTGCCCAACGTACCACCTTCCAATTCCAAATTTACTTCAATATAGGCTCGAGTGTCAGCGCTCTTAGCTGCAACATGAATACATTAACTGGACATGTCAACCATTGAGTATTTACCTGTATATTCCCGCTGTATAATCAGTTTGTTTACATGTTAATGCTCGGGACATGATCATTGATATAAGTACTACTTAGTTTCGAAAACAAACAACGTATTATATTAAAATATGAAGCTTTAATTTTTCGCTAAAAAAAAAGTAATGTAATTTTTTATTTTTACTGAAAAAGTAACTTATTCGTAATAACAAAATCATTTTAATTAATCCAATTTACTATCTGATGTTCTTTCACTTCCAGTCAATATTATTTGTTTGGTTAAACAACAGTATAATATTGTTTAAATAACGGTACTGGTTGTCGCTGTGCACAGATTCTCTGTTGTTCCCCTTTATCGCGCAGCTGGACGAGCAGTCACTAGTCACATATCCGATGAGTTTGTAAAGAGAAGCGACGTGTTTATGATTGCCAGACCTCTGTTTTTTGTAAACGAATTCACAAGCAGTCATTACCTACCAGAACTCAGGGGCAGGTTTCACGAAGCATTCTTATGCATACAAACACACTTTCTTAGCTTTCTTCGTTCGAAACCTTCATAATGTGAAGATTCTACTCAATCTGTCTGGGTTCACGGCCCAGTCGCAAACATAACTTAAGTAATTGGCTATGAAGTGAGTCATATTTACTTGAATAAACAATCAAACTGTTAAATACACGTGCTTGTGGGGCTGGTACGACAGGGTTTGATCACTCGTAGATTTTCATAGAAATATTCGGACATTCGTACGTACGAACGAGAGGAGCTGCGGTGGCTCCGTGAAATCGGATATCCGAGAACCTTCTTGCCAATGTTTGTACGTGTACGAAGGCTTACTAAAACCAACCCTAATTCCCACGTTTAAGTAAAACCGCCTGTTACTGATGATGGTAGCACTTACTGGGGATATTGATAGTAAAGTTGCCATGGAAATTGTTCAAGCGACGTGTGGTGCCGTTTGTAACAGAATTGAGTGTCACTTCAACGTTGCCGGTTGTCACGTTTCTAGCTGATGCTCCCCAACTGTACACGTTAATCAAAGACTCAAACACCTGCATTCAAACAAACAACAAGTTAATAATTTACATACATTATTCGAGTGAAAACAATAGCCAGAAATAAAAAACGAATAGCAAATACGTAACCATTTTAAATACATTGAATACAACAAATTAAAAACCAACACATACGTTAAACAAGAGAAAGAAAAGCAACTCATCAAACGAAATGGTTATGTAGTAGAGTATTCATTTAAATTCCAATCCACCAATCTTAACCCCAATACATATAGTAAACACGGACTCAGACGATAACAAGTAATCAAAATGAAACAAGTACGGCAAAACCTATAGTGATGTATTTTAAATGCATTCAATACAATACGCTAAACATCAACACTAACGAATGACTCGTTTTGCGTTTATATTATAGATATTATTTAATATTGTTAAATAAACACATCACATCCAAACTGAGCACACGTGTACATAATCTAACTTGCTGAATGCCTAAATCCGAAGTAGGAATTATATTGTGCAGTTAAACTATCTATAGATAAAACAACTTACATATATGTTAACGACATTGGAAGCTGACAAGTTCAAGTCAGAGCCATGAAGAGCTGGTATTCTCACGCCTTGAAAACCGGAGCTTGGAAGTGCCACATATGTATTGCTCAAGTGGTATGCCGTGTCTTTTTGCAGCCCCAAAGCGAACCCGTCGGTTTTAAGGATCTTTGGTTTCTCCCCGGGAACCAGTGTTACGAAACCGACTTGAGAGACAATATTGATAATGCTCATTGTCTTTTCCGCGACCGATCTGGCCTGAAAAAAAGAAGATGTATAATTAGTCTTGTCGAAGTGGGGTAGCTTGAGGTGGGTGTCAGAGTACGTGTAGTCACTCAAGGGTTTACTAATCCGTATGAATCAGTCAAGCTAATCTCATAAACACGACGTTAAACCGAAATCACTGGAAAGACCTGATAGTGTCAATACTTTGACTGGATGACATAAATAAGTATAATGGTTACTCGCATTTAGAATACGTATATCAAATACATGTGATTATCACATTAGCACAAAATACACGACGACAAACCGAAATCACTGGAAAAACCTGAAATTGTCAATACTTTGACTGGATGACATAAATAAGTATACAATGGTAACTCGCATTTAGAATAAGTATATCAAATAGATGTGATTATCACATGAGCACAACATAAACTACTCACCACAGTCTTCCTCTTCAAAGTAAATGAATCGCCGATGTCTCCAGTCACTCCAGTTGCCACTTCAATCGTTTCCGCTTCTTTCTTCGATTTTCTCATAACATTTAGACAACCTGCGAATACGGCTCTAGAAAAAAAACAGCTTTCATCTTTGTTGTAACAAAGCGGTTGTAACGCATACTTGTTTTATTACATTGGGGTCTGCGGTGTGTGCGTGCGTTCGTGCGTGATTGTGTGTGAATGCATAACGTGTGTGCGAATGCATGCGTGCGTGTACTATGTATCGATCAAAACATGCAACTGACTTTTCGGCTTGTTCCGTTAGCTCTGAAGTCCCGCTCAATGCGTCTTCACTGTCTGGTTTTGCAGCCGTCTTAAGGATTATTGAAGCCATGTCTTCATACATCGTCACCGCATCGAACTACAATGTCAAATCAAGCAAGCCATACTTATGGCAAATATATTAGTTCGTCATTCATGAGACGTCTTCAAGAAGTGTATTTACTACGTATTTGAGAGACACATGTACATAATATTATGCGACAATACATGATAATGTGGCTGTGGAAATACGCTTGCCCTGTAACGAGTTAGTTATGCATAAAGCGCCGCGTAAAGCAAACGAAACCATTACGATATATGGGATACACAATTTCTGAAAACAATGCTCTGAAAATCACAAAATTAATCATTATTTTGCGTGCACATTATTAAACGAATTATGATATATCGCAATAATATTAATTAATAAGTTATAATAGTAAACTAAAATGTATTATGTTCAAAACCATGGACCAGCTCTTAAAAGACTAATTAAAATAATGTTTTGAAATTTCTTTGTCGTATACGTAAACGTAACGCACTTGTCAAGTAATGCGACATATACGAAGTTGTTGATTGTGAACTCATGTCACTACGTCCGCTCAAACATGGTCATTTGCGTGTCAAAAAAACTACCAGCTCGTTATATGTTGGTGACGTCATGCGAGTAAAAAGATGGGAGTGTAGCAGTGGGCCGTTGAACGTGTGCCCTTTCTTCATACATTATGTCGCCTATCTCAAAGGTTGCACATTTGCTTGTAACATTGCTCTCTTCCTTGTAAAACGCGTAGTGATCTTGACCATCTCTGGAAACGTGAACAATGCATCTGTGCAAAGGATGCCCGTAGCTGCACCTGAATAGATAATGTTGCAGGATGTCGGGATTGTAACCACGTTACATTTACAGTAACATTATTTCCTCGTAAATTTCTCAGTTGTTTGCCGCTTAACATCTATTAAAAGTATTTATTTAAAATGGCCACGGCAGTGTCTTTCCATTGAATATAAACGAAAGGTGAAATCCTAACAAATCAAAACGCCTCGATAGTTTTGTTAAACCACTTCGAAGCTTAAATAAACGCTATATGAGTCCAATTCAAATTACGAAATAAAAAAAATCATATTGCGTTTCAAACAACCGTCATGATATTCCCATTCTTCACTCCCGCTCTCCTTGGCTGCTTGTACGCAAACACATACAACACTTAGACATGCATTGGTGTGTGAAAGTTGACGCTAGAATGTGAGGCAGGACAGGAACAAGTCCCACACACTACGATCAACCGTACAAATACTGATCAATCATAACACATTATTATACTTCACATAACTGGAGAAAACAAATCGCTAAATCGACTACGTGTAAAATTGATCATTAAACATTAAACTGACTCCAATATTCGGAGGCTGACTGCCGAATGAGTGGCAGGACTGGGACACCTTTAGCACATAAATCACAAGTATGTTAAACGGTCAAACAAACAGATAAATAAGTCAAGTATTATTATAATCAATTGTTATATATGGAACATGATTCCATCGCTGGTTGCTGAAATAGAAAGCCCAATTTCTTCTCACCTTGACTTTATAAATAAACACATGCTCTCTGGCAAGGCCTGCAGCAGAGGGCTGACGCTATTAACCGCAGTGATTCCTCCTTTCCAAATCAGCTGAACGATTTTTACAGCATATTTGATAAACAGAACACTACACCAGAGCAGCGCCCCTTTTTAAATAGGCACATCTCTATAGTATCCAGGAAGCTGGAGTGAGGAGACTGTTCAGGAGACTGAGCACGCGGAAGGCCAGGCGACATATCCACATCCACCATGAAGAACTGCGTCAACCAACTTTCTGCGATCTTTACATGCATCTACAACTCCTCTCTCCAGCAGTGCAGATTTCCAGTCTGTTTCAAACGTCCAACGTCATTCCCAAGACGTCGAATGTCTCCTGGCTGAACGACTAACGTCCAGTGGCATTGACCTCACAGTTGAACGTTTTTGAGATCCTTAGGTACCTGAGGTCGGCCACCGACGGCCTGCTGGACTGGCTCCAGTTTATATATCAGGCAGAACAGTAGACGATGCAGTTGCCATATGTCACCGCCACATTCTGAAGCACTTGGAGCGACAAGGATTAAATTCCATCATCCCCTGCGAGCTGTTCAACTTTAATTGTTGAATGTATATCCCGCCATTTAGCACTGGGGTCTTAGCTTTCTTCTTTATAGGCCTCAATATGTCAAAGTCAATAACTCTCTCTCTCCAAATCTCACATTCTGAAAACTGGAGCCCCCACTAAGTCGTGTGCTACCCACATATGCCCTCTGTCTCGATATGGCGAGGAAGTCGTACAAGGTGATTTTTTCATATTCTTTGGGACAACAATATCAAACGATCTTAGCTGGGGCAAAAACACACTGTGCATCACTAAAAGGCACAACAGCGACTGTACCTCCTGAGGCAGCTCAGGAGATTCAACATTGCCCAGGAGATCATGATAAATGTACACACACATGCACATGCACGCACACACACACACATATATATATATATATACCAGTATACACAGGGCCATACCTTCGCATCGTCACTCAGGTCGTCATCAACATCAGTGACTTCATTCAGGCATTGCAGTTTCATGTTGACACCAGTGACGTCATTGACTTTCAAAGATTTCAGCACCGACACCATCTTACTGTAAAACTGTGTAACAACCCCATGGATGTAGATACTGATATCACATATGTTGTGTTCAAATGATGGAAACGGAAATGTAATTAAATTATATGTTTTAAATATAGTAGATGTTGAACTGGTATTGTATTGTTATGTTACGTACAGTTTAGAAATGACATTTGAAAACAATATATATATATATATTTTTTATATAATTAATTGATTAAATAAACTTTATATATACGTATGTATAATATATATATTATATATATATAATATATATGAAGCCACGGGTTCATCAACATGAAGCGACGGGTATTGTTACTATGACATATTACGCGCACACATACAGATGCACACACACACACTGACTCAAACACTCACACACACACTCTCTCTCACACACACACACACACAAACACACACACACACACACACACACACACACACACACACACACACACACACACACACACACACACACATACACACACATACACTTTCTCTCTCTCTCTCTCTCTCTCTCTCTCTCTCTCTCTCTCTCTCTCTCTCTCTCTCTCTCTCTCTCTCTCTCACACACACACACACACAAACACACACACACACACACACACACACATATATATACATACACACACACATATATATACATACACACACACACAACCGTGGTTCCTTGACAACTTAATATTTCCAAATAAATGTTGTTATATATTTTTTTAAACCTACACACATGCGTTTAGATGTATCCTAAACACATTTAGTGCAAACACCACACTCGCGGGAGATGAATGTATGCGTTACATCCTATGCAATGTACCTCGGTTCGTTCTCTTTGCATAGATCGCGTACTTTCAGTGGTCGAAGCATGGCGGACAGCTGACGCAGAACTAGTTATTAGCGACAGGGCTTCTGGAAACAAAGCACAGAGGACCCAATTTAAGTAAACCATGATGTGTTCATGCTTTATCATTGTGATGAAACTACGTTTGTCATTCACATTTAACAATTACATTGTATCAAAGATAGGTTTTCGTCAAACTTTCATAATCTATTTTAACAATGTCGACACCTGAATAACATCATATAAAACAGCGTAAATGCCGTAAGTCATCATCTCAACACTATAATATTATTACAGATAATTGTAATCTACATATACACGGCAGTAATGTAATCGTAAGGGACTGTGTGTGTGTGTGTGTGTGTGTGTGTGTGTGTGTGTGTGTGTGTGTGTGTGTGTGTGTGTGTGTGTGTGTGTGTGTGTGTGTGTGTGTGTGTGTGTGTGTGTGTGTGTGTGTGTGTGTGTGTGTGTGTTATTAATGAGATGTTCTTCTTTATTACCATTTCAACTAACTGAATTTGTTTTGTACTTATTATTTCTATCATAATCTACTGCTAATCAACCAGCAACAACGTGGTTTAGTTATTCCCAATTAAATGCATTTGCGCATGTATATTTAGGTGAGTTAGCGTAACTGTACATGTCAACTCTATCAGATAAATACATATGGTCACTTCTCATCAAACTGCTGCCGACCTGGTTGTAAGTGGCTGAAACTAAATGCGTTATATTTATTAATCCTTTGGGTAAAGTAAAGGCATGGTATTTGGAGTAACTGTAAAAAGATTTTGGTAGACTAACTCCAGAAATTGGATTTTTGGCAGATTCAGGAAATTTCCCATCTATAAAGTCCTCGCCGCCATGTTAGCATAGCTGTTTGAAGTTTAAGATAATTCCGTTTTTCTATTTCAATGTATGCACTAGTTGTGTGGATAGCCCCGGATACTAAAAACATCTTTGAATAATGTTTTAGCACTCCTCCCTCCCCGAGTTCTCCGACTATTGTTTTTTCACAGCCGAATTCTCGACTTGAGAGTGTGTCCACCATTTTCTTTCTACATATACAGTTCTTGAGTGTTCTAGAAAGATGGGCCCACATATTATTATAGCATTTACAAAAATTGGGCGAAGTATGATAACAATTGCCATGCCCAAAAAACATATAAACCGACAAAATCAGGAGGAAATTCCTCATAAGAACTTGGGTAGTGCTATCTCATCCAGTCATGTGGATTACTTTATATATTGATCACAGATATTGTATTGTGTGCTCCAAAAACGTGGGCGATGTATGATAACATAAAACAAATATTTAATACAAGAAATCTGGGTTAACGTTATGTACCTAAGTGTTTGGCAATGTTGAACACATGCTTCTACTATGTTAATGATAATTCTGTGTGGTCATAATTATTAAAATTTTCAACAACTGAGCGAGGTATGGTAACAATTTAACTACGAGTATGCCCAAAAATATAAATAAACAGACGACAATGAGACTGATCTCAGACCTAACATTACGTTTTCGTTATTAGTGTTTTGTGACAAATAGTGTAATTAATGCTGGTCACCGTGATTTGTAAAGACCTATAGTAAAAACAATTAATCAAAACCCATACATTTCGATATTTCTTATTGCCCAGGGACAGCCAGCTTATGCTTGCCCTTACTGCCTCTGTCCCCGAACAATAAGAAAACTCGGAACAGGATGTCCATAATGTCATATTGTTTATTGTCGAAGAGCAAACTTGGCATTGCATGATGAGCACAGTTTCCTTAGGTGTAGTATCGAGAAGTTTCCCAACCGGGACAGGAGTAGATACGACCACGAGGGTCTCGTCAGCATCGACCAGCTCCTCCTCAATGCAATGGTGTCATGTAGTTCATCTTGTACGCTTCTCTTTCCCACTTTCGAAGCTGGGCACGCAGGGCGGCCACCTCCTGTTCTTTCACCTCTTGCTGCCGTATCAGCTGCCTGGCCTTTTGGGTGCCTACTGAATGGAAACTGCACCAACAACCTAGAAAAATGGAGAGCAGTGCGTACATTTGTTCAGAATAAATTATTACAAAAAACAGCTTGAAGCTGGACTATATAAGTATGGGAAGCAGCCCAGGTTGAATCTGATGACAAACAAATTGATTGAGTTATGGAATGTTGCGATATAGATTGAGGTGTACTTGCAGAGATGTAGATCATTTAGTTCCTGGAACCACAAGGTTGATATAGATTGAGGTGTACATGCAGATATGTAGATCATTTAGTTCCTGGAACCACAAGGTTGATATAGATTGAGGTGTACATGCAGAGATGTAGATCATTTAGTTCCTGGAACCACACGGTTGATATAGATTGAGGTGTACATGCAGATATGTAGATCATTTAGTTCCTGGAACCACAAGGTTGATATAGATTGAGGTGTACATGCAGATATGTAGATCATTTAGTTCCTGGAACCACACGGTTGATATAGATTGAGGTGTTCATGCAGAGATGTAGATCATTTAGTTCCTGGAACCACAAGGTTGATATAGATTGAGGTGTACTTGCAGAGATGTAGATCATTTAGTTCCTGGAACCACAAGGTTGATATAGATTGAGGTGTACATGCAGATATGTAGATCATTTAGTTCCTGCAACCACACGGTTGATATAGATTGAGGTGTACATGCAGAGATGTAGATCATTTAGTTCCTGGAACCACACGGTTGATATAGATTGAGGTGTTCATGCAGAGATGTAGATCATTTAGTTCCTGGAACCACAAGGTTGATATAGATTGAGGTGTACATGCAGAGATGTAGATCATTTAGTTTCTGGATCCACAATGTTGATCTAGATTGAAGTGTACATGCAGAGATGTAGATCATTTAGTTCCTGGAACCACAAGGTTGATATAGATTGAGGTGTACATGCAGAGATGTAGATCATTTAGTTCCTGGAACCACAAGGTTGATATAGATTGAGGTGTACATGCAGATATGTAGATCATTTAGTTCCTGGAACCACACGGTTGATATATATTGAGGTGTTCATGCAGAGATGAAGATCATTTAGTTCCTGGAACCACAATGTTGATATAGATTGAGGTGTACATGCAGAGATGTAGATCATTTAGTTTCTGGAACCACAATGTTGATCTAGATTGAAGTGTACATGCAGAGATGTAGATCATTTAGTTCCTGGAACCACAAGGTTGATATAGATTGAGGTGTACATGCAGAGATGTAAATCATTTAGTTCCTGGAACCACAAGGTTGATATAGATTGAGGTGTACATGCAGAGATGTAGATCATTTAGTTCCTGGAATCACAATGTTGATATAGATTGAGGTGTACATGCAGAGATGTAGATCATTTAGTTCCTGGAACCACAATGTTGATATAGATTGAAGTGTACATGCAGAGATTTAGATCATTTAGTTCCTGGAACCAAAAGGTTGATATAGATTGAAGTGTACATGCAGAGATGTAGATCATTTAGTTCCTGGAACCACAAGGTTGATATAGATTGTGGTGTACATGCAGAGATGTAGATCATTTAGTTCCTGGAACCACAAGGTTGATATAGATTGAGGTGTACATGCAGAGATGTAGATCATTTAGTTTCTGGAACCACAAGGTTGAGCAACGTAAATGTTTTTTTGGACATTTTTCAAGATAGAAACATACATGTAGAGAAGCAACACTTACCGTGGGGACACTGGCGTCGTGTCTTCTGTGGCAGGTCGTCGTCGCCTCGCTGCCACCTCCACCACCGGTGGCGACTCGCCAGCCAGCCGGCCCGACTCGCCAGCAACCGGCCCTGCGGGCGAAATTTTTGGGATTGAGAAACATATTGTAAAGACTGATTTCCACCTCAGTTCTGAATTATTATAAAACAGAATAGTTATTGACAGCAGAATAATTGATAGGATAAGTTACCTTTGATCTGGCCGCCTGCTTGGCCCGCCATTCTGGGTCATCCTTCACCCGACCCCGAAGCAGCTTGGACATGAGCCTGCCCCTCTCCTTTTGGGCTGGGATCTTCACTCGCTTTCTAGTCATGTCAATGTCTGGAGAATAAATGGTTACATGTTTACTCACTGATATTGGTCCATTTGTGTTATCATGCATCGCACATTGATTCATCATTATCCAATTTTCAATAATGGGCCCTTATACTGTCGAGACTTGAATACCTGTTATCATACCTCGCACATTGTTTTTTGGTTATAATACATCGCCCATCACTATTTAACCATAAACAGTTATTTCTTGGTTAAGTGGTATTACCAAACACGTAAGATGTGGGTCCACCTTTCTAGAACACTCAAATACGTTATATGTACAAGTACAAGTGCTGGAGACACTCTATTGGTGCCGGGTGTGCGTAAAAAAATCACGATGGGGCGGCATGGCAAAAAGATCACAAACTAACGTAGCTTAATACACATTATTGTATAACGATGGTACAGGTTGTTTTAGGTACGAAATTGCGGGTCAGGAACTAATATTTTGCAAGAGTTGGCCACCTTTCTAGAACACCAAAACGCGCTATCAGTACAAATAAAAGTGCTGGGGGAACTTAAAGTCGAGGATTCGGAGGTGACAAAAAATAGAGAGGGGGGGCTACAAATATCTGGTTCATATCTTATATACTACACACCTTATATGTGTTTTCTACAACGGTGCGTAATAAACAGGGTGGCAGGAACCAGTAAATTTAAAGAAAATGACAATAGAATGTAGGTACCGAAAATTGTATATTATGAGTTATCGTTCATCGCATATTGATTTTCGGTAGGCATACGTCGAACCTATGTATACACACGGTCATATCATTAAAAACACCGTATTATCGCTGAGGACTCGAGGCTGTGCATGTTAGGTAACGCACGATTGCAAAATCAAGGGCTATTGCACATAAATAACACGCATACAGTGGTTAAATGGAGGCTTGGACATCTAAAGAACATAGATTCATGACACAAAATCGATTGTATTTATCAAAATGGTACTTACTAATGAGAAAACCGGTCCTGAAGATACGTTCTGGTTCTTCTTTTGTCAGTTTGGCGCCTTCTGATGTTCATACAACTCGCCAGAGGGCTCAAAAGTGACCATACTCTACCTAGTCTCAAACGGGCTAAGTACGCCAACGGGCGACGTACTAGAACAGAGTCACTAAATGGACCATAAAAGACAAACGAATGGTGAGAACACCTAATGTCTTATACCATTATTTACCTTAGCATATGCCCATAATACTGCTAGATTACTTCCTACTAATATGTAAATCCCACCACACAATTAGTACCCATACGTGCGATGTACGGCAACACAGTTACCTACCCCACTTTGGAGATATCTCCCAGACAATTTTTTTAGCCAGAATCTTTTTTTTAAAGTAGCATTTTAAAAATATGGACCAAGGTGATCATGTTCTGGGTGAAATCGGGGTTATCTAGACCAAACACTTGTAAACATGAGGGGCGATGTATGATAACAACAAATACCCCAACTGAAAAACAATTACTGATAATTCATAATAAAATCTTAAGTCAAAAACTGGATGTTCAGCATTACTAACATACACATAAGGCTAGCCAAATATTAACTGGATGTATAACACACAGTGTTTATTATGACAGACACATAACGAGACAGAAAAATCACATGAAAATTACACTAAATCTGACCATTTATGAGCTGCAGGACTCAGAGATCGCATCTTACATATACACAAGTGATCCCCAGATAGCCCTCATCGAGACGCACACGTAGGATCTCATTCCAGCCTTGTAATCAGTTTAATAACATATATACGGCCCTGAGACCCATTTGCAGCAGTTTGGTGAGAAGTGATCATATACGCCACACGTATAACAACATATCACTCAGTGAGCATTATATCCAAATGCATACACACATGCATATATATATATATATATATATGAGCCATTGTCATCAAACGTGTACGTTTTACATGTTGAAGATTTTTTCCCTACGCTTATTTTGAATCAACGCCAGCAACCTCGGAATCAAGGAGTGATCTTTAATAGTAACTTCAATTTCCGATAACACATATCTCAAACGGTGTCGCTACTCTTTTTATTATATTCGTGATCTTCGCTGTAATCGCCGGTATATGTCAATTTCTGTTGCTAAAACTATTGTAACAGCGCTTGTTAGCAGCAGACTTGACTATTGCCATTCCCTCCTTTATAATATCGCTAGCTAGGACACAAGCTGGAGCATGACTGGCGGGAGTTCCTGGCCAATGTCTCTGTTCAGTGAAACATGTAAAAATCACTGAATAGAGACATTGGCCAGGAGCTCCCGCCAGTCATGCTCCAGCTTGTGCCACATGACGCAGGTCATGTGACACGACCATAAATTCAGTCTGCTAAAAAAGACCGCGAGATACGGCCGAAATTATACAGAAGAAAAACTATTAAAAAATGTATTGAGAGGTAAATATACTAAACAGTTCTGTCTTACTTTTAGATTATAGAGTCAACATTGGAACTAGGGCTTTTTCTATTTCTGCACCAACTCATTGGAATATGCTCCCTCTTAGTGTTAGATCAATTGAAAATATTACACAATTTCGTCGTCATTTAAAAACTTATCTTTACAAACGTGCTTATCCACCATAGTTTCCTAGCGCCTTGACCCATCTGTTGACAACTGGAATAATGCATATGGATTTTGATATTAACCAATCCTTTTGTTTTTATTCGCCTCTGAGCTTGGTTTCCAACGATTTAGGCGCAATAGAAGTTATCTTATTATTATTCAAGGGCCAAAGTTGGCATCTCAATGACATCCCTAATATTGTAGATTTTATGCGTTGTGAACTCTTATATGGGCAAATGTTTTTTTGACAAACTGGATAAATGAAGCGGAAAAATGTAAATGTCATGAACTACTTCTTTTATTTGTAGTTAGCTAACACGAAACCACTTCAACCATTTTAATGTTGCGTACGCCGAAAAAAATTATTTATAAAAAAACTGTTGGGTGATGTTTGTTACGACACTTGCCACACTTGGTAACAAATTACGCTGTTTTATTGTGAAAATACAGAAAATGAAACTTTGTAATGCTATGGGAATGCTACCAATACCACTGCCTTTGAGACAAAAATTATCGCGTTCATGACTAATACACAACTCCAATTGAGAGCATATTTTTTTCATTACGCATTTTTGCACTTTACACAAACTACACCAAACATCATTCGCTATACCCCTTTTAACGTATATCTGAGAAACACAATTGTTTATCAGGTATCCTGCTTGGTGTATATGCAAGACACACATACAATGCAAATATCATTGGTTAATAGATGTGAGAAAAAAACATCTTTATATAACGTTTTTACATTTTATTTGGCCTTATATCACCGAAATATCACCAAACGTGTGATCTAGCGGTATTTTTGTGTAGGTTTATTTAACATCAGCACGGGGTTTCGAAGGGTGTGGAAGACAACAATACGTCCTTTACGATTTCTTCATAGTCGGTATTGGTCACGTGATTGCGTGAAATGTTGGAGAAAGAAGTTGTCAGCCCTCTGAATTGAAAGACATATGTGTCAAGAATATAATATATTAAACAAATACGGAAAATACCTATTGTTTATCAGGCATCTTGCCTGGTGTGTATATATAACTTATAACACAAACATACAGTATCAATTGTGTTGATGAATAGCTGTGTAAACAATGGAAAAGTTTGTACATGTACCAATAGGATATCAAAATAAATATTAATATATCATTGTTTCAACAGTATCGCGAACTTATTATATAAATTTGCTTGCTTCTATTTGGTAATATATCATTAAAGTATCTTAAAACATGTTCATTCGGTATGTTCTGTTGGGTTTGCTCTACATATAAAAATGTTCACCGTGTAGCCAAAGTTGAAGTCCAAAGAAGGACATACGAGTCCTCGCCGATACCAAATGGCAATGATATCATAAGTGCTATTAAGATGTTGACGTGTCTGAACGACACTGTCAATGTTACATATTTACGAGCTCACAACAAGAAATTAGTGGATTAGGGATGCTAGAGAGTATCTAATTCAGTATAATACAGTAAACGATTTCCACATGACTAAAACAATTTTATAGTAAAATATAATAAACGTACTTCGGTGCATGTTTTTCACGTATTTTAGAAATTATATACAATATGAAATCAGTCTGTAATTATTGATGTGGTCTTTCAAAAGTATATTTTAAGAAGAGGGTTTATATGCATTTGTCTAAAATCATCTTGAAAAATACCCGAAACCAGTTATACATTTATGATATTAGTTATTGTACCAAGTAAAGAGTTTAGACATGTTTCCATCAATATAATTGGCAATTGATCAAAATAACATAACTTAGATGACGAAAACATGCTGTTTTTCCTGACTTCTACAGCAGCAGCCGCTGTAATTAGAAGCAAGTAGGGAATTTACTTACGGAAGTTGAAAGCACGTGGGAAGGAAGAATGAATTATACTTATCTGGATGGGGCAACATACACACATACACAGAAGAGGTTTTCCCTAAGAATTTTCTTCCAGGTGTTATTTACCTTGTGTATTGCCTCCATCGAGTAGTTGTTGTATCAGAGTTTTCCCTCCAGATTCCGGTTGTTCAAACATTTCTGACATTTGTTTCACGGACCCTTCTTTCAAATGCGGAACTGGTAATACCTAACACAACAATACTACTTACATATAAAGTAATATAAGTATGCTGATGACAAGGTAATTATATAACGCATTTTTGATATATCTTTTTTGGCAAATCACATACATTTACTAAAAGTAAAATACGTGTAACACAATCATTATTGCTCATAATAGTACAAACGCTTGTCCTCCAGATGGCGCTACGTACAAACAGATAAAATACGGTTTCTCCAAGTATTCGTACAACACTTTTGTTATCACGTAAATAAGAATTTATTTTCTCAAAATCTTGCAACAATGGCAGAAACCACGTCTTGAACAATCATCTACGTTAATATAACCTCCGATATAAATACTAACTTCACGAAGTACCCTTATCCAAAGGGAAATTTTGAAAAAGGAAAGGCAATGCATTTTGTCCAGTAATCGTAGATTAAACTAGGTACAAATGGTCGAAGAGGAAAACATACACCCAGACACGTACGTACGCACGCACGCACGCATATGGGTTCTAGTATAGTTGATATGCAAACACGCGCCATATTTTATTGTGTTTTTCCTTCCATACGTTCGATGAAATACAAGATTGTTTGGATGGAAATCTGTAGTCATAAATACTCTTTATTTACCGTTGTGGGAATATCCACATAATTTATTTCTCCAACAGTATTTCTTGCTCGAACCTCGATGACTGCCGTGTAGTTGTTATTTTCGTTTCCAACTGGAAGTGTCTTACGAAATGTCGGTTCTTTGCCAGAACCCATCAATATATCTGCACAGTACAAAACAAAACGAAGATCAATAAACCTGTTTGTGTAATTTCCACATAACAGTTAAACTGAGAGTTAATAGCTTAACATGCGTGTACACTGCCTGAATACATGTAATACACTTCTATGACTGATTTCGTACAATACTCTCTTCATCATTATTCAACGTGATTATTCTCTTGTCAATATATTGTTGCAAAACACACGCACACGCACGCACACGCACGCACACGCACGCACACGCACGCACACGCACGCACACGCACGCACACGCACGCACACTGTGTAGTGCTTAGTCATATGAATAATTTCCGTTCGACATATTAACAAATGATACAAACTATTAACCTTGACTTCCGTTAAGCTTTTTGAACAAAAAGACATAAGTGAGAGGTTCATAGGCAGCATCGGAGAATCCCTCGCATATGACAACAAAAACAGTTTTGCTTGCAATGCCGGTATAAGGCTCGATAAGACAGTTCCCCCGCGTCGGTGGTGGGGCCATGCGTATCGTGTACGTGGCGTTTGACTCTTTTCTGCTGCACGACTCGCCTCGAACTGGGATATTAAAAGATGCAAATACAAATGCACCGTTAGTCTTCAAATGAAATGAATTCATTTAAAGAACTTGCCAAATGCTTCAGCACTCTTATATACATTCACACAGACACAAAAGCACGCACGCACACACACACACACACACACACACACACACACACACACACACCAACAAACAAACAAACATACAACCACACAATCTACTCAAACTAGACATATTTCCATACATACAAACTTAATGTATGTAAACTTAAAACATATTAATTAATGCGGCATGGTAATGGTACTCGTATATTTGGTGAAGTATAAATGTGTTATGCTAATTACAACTTGTCTCGTTTTTTTCAGATCTCATTACTAGGCCACACAAAAAGGTTCTAGCAGCAGACGACCCACAAAACATCAAAGAAAATGTGAAGAAATGGCAGAACACTTACTTGTCACGTGCATTCTTTAAAACAAATTATTGCATATGTTGATGTTTGCATTATCGCCAATTTGTATGACGTTAATATGATGGTTAATTGCAGAGAACTTTACTAAAATGCATAGAAACATATGGCATACAAAGCCAAGAAGCAATTGCTAACTTGACATCTTCTGATCAGATATATACAACACAAATCGTATATACTAAATGAAGTAATTACACTCGCTAAAATGAACATATGCCATATATAAGAGAGCTAAGTTCAAAACGAATAAGCGTAAAGAATCAACATTAGGTTCGCTAAAATCCATTCGATTCAGAGACAAGCTACTTAAAATCTCTCTCTCTCTCTCTCTCTCTCTCTATATATATATATATATATATATATGACTTTGACGAGTCCAGCGAAATGTTAAATTTTATGATGTACGCCATTAGTACCACGCTCTCAAGTATCCTAGACTAATGTTCATCTCATGAAGAAAATGGAAATGTAGAAAGCGCTATCAACATAGAACTGCATAGCATTAACGAATGGCTTAAACTAAGCAAATTATATCTTAATCTAAACAAAACTAAATATATGCTTTTCAGAACGATTCGAAGATAAAATAGAAATCCTCCATTACTAAAATATAAAATAGAACTATTGATAGAATAGTCGGGTTTGTTATGTATTTTGTTCATTTTTTGGAAGAATGGCATACCTTAAAATTTTTGGAAACGTTATGATATAGTGAATCAGAAATTCAATGTGTACATTTTGTAAAGGTATATATGGCGGAAATCTTGGAATTTTAAAATGGTGGACACTGAAAACCTATATTTCTCAATATATTAGCTGCTAAACCACCCAGTTATTTGATTTTGGTGGCTAAGCCTACATATTGAGAGGCAAGGAATCCAACGGGATCAATTACAATCACCTAAGCATAATGAAATTACTAGTTTATCAGAGGTATACACGTTATAACTGAATAATATACATGTAGCATAGCGTTTAAACACGTTTCGTTCATTTTTTTCATATTTGCATAACTATATATATTTCTGGAAACGTAATGATATAGTGAATCTGAAAACCAATGTTTACATTTTTTAAGGTATATATGGCGGCCATCTTATAAGTTTTAAATGGTGGATACTGAAAACCACAAATACTGGTGTATGTGTTGTGTGTGTAAGGGCTACTTGTGGTGTATAACTTATTCCCACAGCTTTTCATGGTTGTGACGTATGCTGATTGGTGATTCTTAGTATTTGTTTTTATCGTACTTTTGCTATACTATACCATGAGTATTTATCTATAGATCGATGATGTGTGTCTGTGTGGTCAATGTTCTCAGTTACACAAGTTTATTTATTGCTTTCTTAATAGAGAATGTCCCCATGAGGGGCAATAAAGATATCTCCTGTTATGGCTGCGCCTGTGTGGCTGCGTCTTATAAGTGCTCCATGAGATTTTGATTTTGTAGGATTTATAACTGTCTAACACCGCTACTATTTGAGAGGAAATTGCAAGCACATTTGGATTGCTGTTCAACGAACGATTGTATACATATGCAACATATATGTGAGTTTTAAATGTTTTCATGAACTGTCATTTTACTTGATATGCTGTGCCAGTGATTACTCGTGCGTGACAACAATCGGCGACATCTTCCAAAACAAACTCGGCAGGCGCGAACAAATCGACCGATGCCACCGTCTGGGATCGTCTGCAAATTCGACTAACCCGAAGCCGCGACCAATTATTGTGAAATTCACAACATACCAGCAACAACAAAACGTGTTCACAGCGAAACGGCGCCTAAATGTGACAAAACTACAGTGTACTGATCACGGAAAACTTGACCAGACGTCGCAGTAAACTGTTAAACAAAGCAAAAATGCTGGGAAACGTCACCGCCACATGGACGGCAGACGGCCGCATCGTATGCCTTCTTCGCAATGGTAGGAAAGTCGCCATCATAACAGGCCAAGAACTCCGCCAACTTGACAGACAATAAACATCCGAATCAATACTGTAGCACTGGCCATACGCCAATGGAAAACACACAGTGTATATGTGGAATACATATGGAACATATAAACTTTATAGTACCTATATATATATCGATATACAGTCAATATTCACGTGGTTTTCAATTTTGGGGAGGACAATGTTTATACATTTTCTTTTCACTACGTTTAGTGTTAGTTATTTTTTATTTTTATTTTTGGGACAGTGCATAATATATAGTATTTCCCCAAAGCTTAGTGTCTACGCAATAATCATTTTGTGTTTTATTCAATATATATTTACGATATTCTCACTCTACGTTCATATTGTGGCAGTACATATGCTGTAACTTATTTTCACACATTTTGTGCTGATGCAATAAGTACATTGTGTTACATTTGGATGCGGAATATTCGTAATATTCTTGTTTACAAAATGTATTTGTATTATGCTCAGGGTATAGCTTGTGCAGCTCTTTCGCAACGTCCTGTCTATGTTTATATGGTGTGTCCTATAAACATAGAGCACTATTGTTTATTCAATTTTCCAATATGATTGATAACAATTATTTCTTAGCGCAATTTGGTGGTCTAGAGAAACATTCTCTCTACCACATATTAAAAACGGATGAAATGAATGAAGATGAGGATATTGAATCATTTCAACATTCACAATACTTTGACGATGAAAATTTAATAAACCATTTAACGAACAAACAAAGCAAAACTAATTTGCTAAGCCTAAACTGTCAGAGTTTAAATGCAAAAATTTACGAAATTAAAATAAAGCTAGGGACATTCAGAAGTAATGGCTGTGAGATTAATGCTCAATATTTACAGGAAACATGACTCGATGAAGAGGCTGATACTTCTTTAGTTCAAATAGATGGATATACATTAATATGCCAAGGTAAAATCTGTAGTGCACATGCTGGCTTGGCAATCTACCTCAGCAACAAATACAATTATATAACTGTAAAATATCCATGCTAATACAGACACTTGGGAAGGTCAATTTATTGAAATAACATGTTGTCACGAAGAAAAAATTATTCTTGGAAATACATTATAGACCACCTAGAGATATAATTGAAAATTACCGCATATTTACAAACGAATTTGCATCAAATTTAGTTGATTTATAAAAATCTAAAAGTGAAATAATAATTGCAGGAGTTTACAATATTGACTTGCTTAAAATTAACGAAACACCCATAATATGTGAATATTTCGATACAAACGTTTCACATGGTTTCTTCCCTAAGATTACTATGCCAACACGACTTTCAGAATATCATGGAACACTCATTGATAACTGTTTATGGAATTTGTCAAAAGGATTCTTAAAATCCTCAGCTGGTATTTTAGTGAGAAATATTTCTGAACACTTTCCGCACTTTCTAAGTCTGGACTATGTCGAAACCTCTAATGCGATACCAAAGTTTATACGAATAAAACAACAAAATCCTGACTCACTCAATAAATAAAAAATCATGCGGATCCGAATGAAAACTACAATATCCTCGAAGAAATTGTTACTGCAGCTATGGATACATTTCTACCTATTAAAGTAATACAATTTAACAAATATAAACATAAGAAAACTCCTTGGATTACCAAGGACATTATTATGTCGATAAATTAGTAAAAAACGTAATGCTCTATATTTACGTGAGTGTATTCGAGAATGAAACACACTCACTTAAATATAGAGCATTACTTAAAACTGACTTACATATTTATTAAAACATTCTTTAAAGTAATATTATATTAGTTAAGCAAATGCAATACCAATCCAGTTTTTTTTAAATATAAGCATGATATTAAAAAGAGGTGGTGTTTAGTTAAAGAAAGTATTCAGAAAAGTCAAAAGAAAGAACAATTTCCAGATTTGTTCAAAGTCGATGGGGAAATGATTAGCGACGAATGCATTATTGCAAACAGATTTAACACGTTTTTTACTAATGCTGGTCCTACTCTAGTCTCTAAAACAACTATTAGTGGAGGTAACGCATACAAAGGTTACCTGAGAAAACCGATATTTCACACCTCATCTTTAACCCAATTAACGCAGAAACTACTGTTAGTATAATTGATCGTGTACCTCCACAATAAAGTTGTGGAAAAGACGATATTTCAACACAATTACTAAAATTGATAACAAAATTATATCAGCAATGCAGTCACTCTAATTATTAATCAATCAATAATACCTGGTATATTTCCAGACAAATTAACAATTGCAAAAGTCATACCCCTTTTAAAAAAGTGATGTTTCTGACTAACAATTATCGTCCTATTTCTATATATGCCAGTGATTTCAAAAACTTTTGAAAGGGTTATGTTTGATCAAATCCACGATTATTTCCATTCTAAAGCGTTATACTACAATAGCCAATATGTGTTTTGAAAGAAGCAATCTACTGAGCTTGCTACACTCGAAAGCATACACAGAATTATACAAGAACTTGATAAATCGGTTACTCCAATAAATATATACCTTGATTTGTCAAAAGCATTTGACACAATTGATCACAATATATTGGTACAGCAGTTAAATTACTATGGATTAAATGACAAGGCTCTTGACCTTTGTAAGTGTTATTTACAAAATCGTAAGCAGTACGTAGAAAATGTTAAGTCTAAGGAAATACTCACCAACATTGGTGTCCCTCAAGGTTCAATTTTAGGGCCACTCTTATTTATTATATATATACAAATGACATAGCACTTTCTAGTGATCTCATGAAATTAATAACGTATGCTGACGATACCACCATTACTAGTGCACTAAATACATTTAACGATTCAGAAGGCCAAATGCGAAGTGAAAATATAAACAAAGAACTAACAAAGATTAGTAATTGATAAGCCAATAAACTGTCACTAAATGCCAAAAAGACTAAATTCATGATTGTTCATATGCCTCAAAAGAAAGCAGAATACCCGGTATTACAAACAGATGGGGCATACATTGAATGTGTAAATGATTTTAATAGGCATCACAATAAATAACCATTTAAACTGGCAGAGTCATACAAACAAAATAGCAAATAAACTATATAAAACAATAGGCATACTAAATAAACTTAAACACTTTTTACCACCTAGTACATTATATATTATGTACAATGCTCTTATTCTCCCTCATAATAATTATGGCTTAGTTTTATGGGGTCATCAGGCACATCGAATTTTCAAATTACAGAAAAAAGCTATACAAATAATATACTTTAAAAAAAGTAATGCTCACACAAGACCTATTTTAAAAGACTTCATTGCTAAAGTTAGATGACATTTATAAAATCCAACAATAAAAATGTTACTATCAAATAATTAACAATCTTTTACCCTACTACTTCAATGTTTTTCGAAGCACACACATCTATGATATTCATCAGCACTGCACACGTGAAAGAAATAATCTGTATATGTCCAGATTCAAAAATTAATTTGCGAAAAAATGCATTAGACACAACATAGTAGAGACAGTTAACAAAACACCAAGTATTATAATTAATAAAATTCACACCCACAGTCTATATTGTTTTTTAACATACACAAAAACATTATTTTACATTATGAATCCACTTGTCGTATCCATAATTGTTTTATTTGTAATTCGCAATACGTATTGGAATGTATACATAAGTATCCATATGTACGTCAATGTGTACACGAGTACATATAATCAGTCCTTGTATTATGTATGTATATTGATACATTGAATAATTATCTACTATAAAAACAAGTCATATGCTATTCTGATTTGTGTCATGTAAATGTTGTTGTTGTTTAGATATTGAGAAATACAGTTTTTCAGTGTCCACCATTTCAAAAATCCAAGATGACAGCCATATACCTTTAAAATATAAACGTTGGTTTTCAGATTCTCCATATCATAACGTTTTCAAAAATATATAGTTTTACAAATCTAAAAAAATTGAACGAAACACATGATTTTATGCGTTATGCTACGTGTATATTTTTCAGACATAACATGTATGACTGTCATAAACTAGTAGTTTCATTATGCTTACGTGATTATAATTGTCCCTAATGGATTTCTCAGCCCTCAATATGTAGATTTGGCCATCAAAATCAAAAGGCTGGTTGGTTTAGCAGCTGAGATATTGAGAAATACAGGTTTCCAGTGTCGACCATTTTAAAAATCCAAGATGGCCGCCATATGTATACCTTTAAAAATGTAAACATTTGTTTTTAGATTCACGATATTATAACGTTTCCAGAAATGCATAGGTTTGCAAATCTATAAAAAAAATGAACGAAAATACAAGTGTTAACATCGTGAACCTGACTAGAATGCTTAAATTCAATTTTCTTGGATTAAAGTTTCGATGAACAATTAAACTGGAAAGCAATATTGACAAACTGTAAATAGGTGTTCAAGAACACTTGGTATTCTCAATGGGATGAAACGATTATTACCTCTTAACATAAAAAACTATGTTGTACAAGTCATTGATTTTGCTACATTTAAGCTATTGAATAACAACAGGGGGTACTGTACATAAATGTGATAAAATAAAACAAATGCAAAAAATAATGCGTTTTCCGAATTATAAGCGTAAGCAAATATAACGCATACACGAAACCGTTGTTTAATACTCTTAAATTATTAAAATTAGAACAAATATTACAATTACAAATATACTCTACATTCACACATAACAAACCTGTCTACCTTCAACACATATCACTTGTTCCAAACATTAGTATTTACAATTTCAACACACATGGACAGTACAACATACACACAACCAGAGTACAACATAAATTTGCTATACATAGTCTTAGATACACTTTTCCACATACGATAAATTATACCCCTGACAAATTTAAGAATAAAATATATACTCACAGTTTATATTTATATTGCAAAAAATATTATTTACAAAAACTGTATTGCAGTATGTAAAAATTGAAATTGTTACATATGATAGCGTGAATGATTATGTAATTTCCTTTCCTTTCACAAAGTAATAGTTACACTAAATGAATTATGGTAGTATATTTTTAATAGCCTAGAAATTTAGCCTAGAATTATATTTATATAATAATACATCATTATTATGTAATTATTAGTAAGTAATAGTACAATAGGATTGCTCCTGTGAGAGCTACTAGTCTTAGCCTCAGCGGGAGTCTCTTAGCTCCTTGCATTGATTTTTGATTTGCATTCATACGTTATTATTTATACTTATATACTCACTAATTTCTTTTGTGATTGTATAATTATTTGGGCCAAATTAAACATTTGTCTGCCTGCCCGGCTGCCTGCCTGCCTGTCTGCCTGATTGTCTGTCTGTCTGTACTCTGTTGGCAATGGATCTTAACATGACCATTTAACTAAACGTTTTGGCATGCTAATATTACATACCAACGTTAAATGTGTCGTAAAAAGAATACAAATAATACGAAATAATAAGGTTAATACATTGCAAATATTTCGCAGAGTATCATATGATGTAACGCAATGTAATGGCGTATGTTCAAACGTTATTCTGTTCGCGCAAATGAATAACTTTCAAAACTACGGATAGCATTGCATGATGGGTTGACACGTTCTACTGTGTATTTAATTTTACACAAAACAGTGCTGGATCATTAGAGTAAGGAAAGTTGGAATAGATAATAATTATAAATGTTATTAAGAGAGCATTCAAAATAGAAGAAGACGGAAGGTATTGCAAGATGGGTCGACACATTCTACTGTATAATTTTATTTAACACAACACAGTACTGGATCACCACACAGTAATGTCAAGTTATAAGTGCAATGTCCGACCTCTGTGGAGATAATTAGAGTAAATATTTGCATAAAGGAGTTTGGAATAAGTAATAGGTAATAAATAATAAGAACATTTTAAAAAGAGAGCATGCAAAATAGAAGGTGTGAGTGAGAATAAATGAAAAATCGAACGTTTACAGATGGTCTGCATAATGAAGTTTGGAACAGGTATAACAGTTTTAGAAAGAAGAAAAATTGGCCCATTCGTGTACCGATCAATGTAGTCAAACTGTCCAGATTAAGACTTTCGTTACGAGTAAACAATATGTGGAAACGCCTCTCCCATTGCTAAACTCTACCTGTGACACTGAAAGAGTAACCTTGGTCGACACGAAATACATTAGCGTTGACACTGAGTGTTCTCGCATTGCGTCCAGTGCCGCTGTCGTCTTGCCAGTTAATAGTAGTATTAACATGCCACGCGTAGGTGTAGTAGGATGACACGGCACAGTCGTCACACTCGGCGACAAGACCCAACTTCTCACGACTACTCGCTGGAGTGCCGCAGTTCTTCATGCAGCTGATGAAAATACACGTTAACATATTACTACATCAGCAAAACATCAATATATAATTGTATTGAATTAATATATCGGAAAAGTTGCAGCCGTTTGATTAGCACCATGGTGTGTGTAAATATATATAAATATATATATAATTATATGTACAAAGTATATATGCTATAATTATATATGTATATATACATATATATATATACTATCTATCTATCTATCTATGTAAATTACAGTGTTGTAACAATGGCATGCGATAGTAATGTAAACATCGCACTCAACTAACCCTACGTGTAACCGAAATGTTATCAGTGGCAGCACCACGCAGTAATGTCCGTCACTTGAAAGACCTTCTACGCATGAGCATTGCATTGCTAGCAGAGACAGAAGAATACACAAGTTTAGTTGACAGTTGCAGCAGTATCGTATACTTAGTGTTTTACGTGTTTTTTTGTTTTGTTATATGCACACAACTCCGCTCCGTCCGAAAGGCAACGATAATGAACATGAACAAGTCTAGTCAGTGTGAATTGTAGACTGGTGGAAGGGTTTACAAGTTGTGTATGCACGTTGCGTGTGTGTATATGTGTGTGTGTGTGTGTGTGCGTGTGTGTGTCTGTGTGTGTCTGTGTGTGTATGTGTGTGTCTGTGTGTGTGTAGGTGTGTGTGTTGCGTGCATGTGTGTGTGTGTGTTACAACGCGCGCCCGTGTGTTTGCCTGTGTGTGTGCGCGCGAGCGTAGGTGTACGTGTGTGTGCATATATGCATCCAAAACGTTATACTATTGTGTAACTATTTGTTTACTTTCACAATGTGTTCCCGTATAACTCGGCCAGCATTCACAAGTGTATGAATCTGCACCCAACAAGCAAGTTCCTCCGTGCTTGCATGGATTGCTCCAACATCCAATGTAACCTTTAAATAACACAAATCCGTCATGCTTAGTGATAGATCGCCATATGACTTCGTTGTCAATATGAACTTTGAACATTTGCATTTAGCATTACCTTCTAGTGTTTATATGCCATCATGTTATAATTTGCTATTGAATCGTACTATATATGTTTTATATTATCTTGTGCAATGACATAGACACAAAATGTGTCATTGAATAAATCAGCCTGCATTACGTTATACTTATGGCGTGTTTGCCTATGTGCGTGCGTGCGAGCGTAGGTGTACGTGTGTGTGCTTATATGCATTTAAAACGTTATACTATTGTGTAACTATTTGTTTACTTTCGCAATGTGTTCCCGTATAACTCGGCCAACATTCGCAAGTGTATGAATCTGCACCCAACAAGCAAGTTCCTCCGTGCTCGCATGGATTGCTCCAACATCCAATGTAACCTTTAAATAACACAAATCTGTCATGCTTAGTGATAGATCGCCAGATGACTTCGTTGTCAATATGAACTTCGAACATCTGCGTTAGCATTACCTTCTACTGTTTATATGCCATCATGCTATAATTTGCTATATAATCGTACTATATGTTTTATATTTTCTTATGCAATGACATAGAATGTGTCATTGAATAAATCATACTTCATTACGTTATACTTATGGCGTGTTTGCCTGTGTGCGTGCGTGCGAGCGTAGGTGTACGTGTGTGTGCTTATATGCATCTAAAACGTTATACTATTGTGTAACTATTTCATTACTTTCGCAATGTGTTCCCGTATAACTCGGCCAGCATTCGCAAGAGTATGAATCTGCACCCAACAAGCAAGTTCCTCCGTGCTCGCATGGATTGCTCCAACATCCAATGTAACCTTTAAATAACACAAATCTGTCATGCTTAGTGATAGATCGCCATATGACTTCGTTGTCAATATGAACTTTGAACATTTGCAGTTAGTATTACCTTCTACTGTTTATATGCCATCATGTTATAATTTGCTATAGAATCGTACTATATATGTTTTATATTTTCTTATGCAATGACATAGACATAGAATGTGTCATTGAATAAATCAACCTGCATTACGTTATACTTATGGCGTGTTTGCCTGTGTGCGTGCGTGCGAGCGCAGGTGTACGTGTGTGTGCTTATATGCATCTAAAACGTTATACTATTGTGTAACTATTTAATTACTTTCGCAATGTGTTCCCGTATAACTCGGCCAGCATTCGCAAGTGTATGAATCTGCACCCAACAAGCAAGTTCCTCCGTGCTCGCATGGATTGCTCCAACATCCAATGTAACCTTTAAATAACACAAATCTGTCATGCTTAGTGATAGATCGCCAGATGACTTCGTAGTCAATATGAACTTTGAACATTTGCATTTAGCATTAGCTTCTACTGTTTATATGCCATCATGCTATAATTTGCTACACAATCGTACTATATATGTTTTATATTTTCTTATGCAATGACATAGACACACAATGTGTCATTGAATAAATCAGCCTGCATTACGTTATACTTATGGCGTGTTTGCCTGTGTGCGTGCGTGCGTGCGTGCGTGCGTGCGAGCGAGCGTAGGTGTACATGTGTGTGCATATATGCATCTAAAACGTTATACTATTGTGTAACTATTTGTTTACTTTCGCAATGTGTTCCCGTATAACTCGGCCAACATTCACAAGTGTATGAATCTGCACCCAACAAGCAAGTTCCTCCGTGCTCGCATGGATTGCTCCAACATCCAATGTAACCTTTAAATAACACAAATCTGTAATGCTTAGTGATAGATCGCTAGATGACTTCGTAGTCAATATGAACTTTGAACATTTGCAGTTAGCATTACCTTCTACTGTTGATGCCATCATGTTATAATTTGCAATGGAATCGTACTATATATGTTTTATATTTTCTTATGCAATGACATAGACACAGAATGTGTCATTGAATAAATCAGCCTGCATTACTTTATACTTATGGCTGTCTTATCATACCATAACTTCAACAGGATCTTACCGTCCATTTCCTGGCCCTATCAGTTGTACGAATTACGGTATCGGAATATTATTCTTGGCTTCTTCCATGAGCGTCATGCTACATGTAAACGCATCGTGTACTTTCGTGATGTGATTTACTGAACTCATGTGCTGTTGCCGGCGTGCCTTAGCCTATTATATTTGAGGCTTAATGGAAGGACTGACTAAACGAACCCTGGCTATCCCTTGACGCTGCTCTTGTGAACATGGTTTTTCAGGAAACACAACACAATCACGTGTCATTATCCATAGTTATGCAGCACGCTTTTCTGACATAGTACAACACATTCAAACCAACTACAGCGAGCAGACACTACCATATCAAATATATAACTATCTGTTTACTTTCGCATTGTGCTCCTGAATAACTCGGCACACAGTCGCAAGTGTAGGGATCTACAACAGACACGCAATCTCCCCCTTGCTTGTATGGGTTGCACGTACATTTAGTCGAGTTTCCCGGCCAGTGATAATAACATTTACTTTCATAATTTGACTCTTAATAACTCATTTTGTGTGTGCGCGCGCGCGCGTGGGTGTGTGTGGGTGTGTCAGTGTGCATGCGTATTTGCCTGTGTACCTTTAACCCAGTGAGCAAACAATACCATTGCAAATTACCAGACGCTTTACCAGATGCACGAATGCACGCACGCACACACACACACACACACACACACACACACACACACACACACACACACACACACACACACACACCAGTCGCATGTTGCGGTACTTCTAATTTATGGGGAGTGTTCCAGCGAAGGAGCGACGCCGGGGCTTGCGAAGTCTATCGCAGCGATGCACTATTTGCACAAGGCTATCGCGGTGCAATCAAGTCGCATGCGACGGCACAGTCTCGTTGCAGCGACGCCATCGTCTTGTGTTCAACTAACACTTTGCGATTAGTATAGCGGCTAAGGTACATGATTGTGCACTTTCTGACCACGTGTAGATTATGATTTATAGAATCATATAAAGCTAGGTACCCATCGCTATCGACATGGTACGTAGCCGCCATCTTGATTTTACAAATGCCCGCCACGGAAATCCATTATCCAGTTATATTAGCTTCTAAGCAACATTAAATCATGTTTTTGGTGTCTAACCCAACATTTCCAGGGTCAATGAATCCATTTCTTTCATAGTCAGTATCCAAGGATGACGGCTATATTGAAATTCAAGATGCCCGCCACGGAAATCCATTATCCAGATATATCGGCTTCTAAGCAACATACAAACATGTTCTTTGTGTCCAAACCAACATTTCCATGGTCAAGGAATTAATTTCTGCATATGTTATATCATCAGATGACGGCCATATTGAAATTCAAGATGGCTGCCCTGCCTAGGCGTCTTACGAACATAATTGTGACTGTTGTTTCTGAGCTATATTCTAAACAATAAGTTAAATAGCAGGGCATATACTGGTGAAGATACATATGTCATTGGTTGAAAATGGACAACACAAATGGTTTCGTTTCAAGTTCACGTCAGCGATATGGAACATATACTCAACATCGTGTTGACAACACGTCTTGAGGTTTACTGGCAACTTACGAATGGAGGTTTTTGTGCAGAAACCACAACATGTGTTCTCAGCAATAACACTAGGCCGTTGTAAAGATCAAGTCAATCACCCTCAAAGAGTGACGGTTGTGCAGTAAGTTTATTAGAAGTCCATAATCTTGGGAGAGGTGGATGGTGATAGAGCCATCTAGATGGAGTTAGAAGGTAGTGTTTAAACTGCCAATTAAAAACTCAACAAAGCATAGATGTACTATAGTCTGGCAATCAAAATAACTTTGCTAAATACATATTATCTTTAGTGTTAACATTTATACATTCATGTAATCCAACAATCGCTTAAATTCACGAATATATGCAGATTCCGAGTACAAACTTAGTCATGGACAAAACTGTGTAATGCAAACGGAATACACTGTTAAGGGAACACAGAAATACTGTAGAGCAAATATGCGGACGAAACGACAGAAAACCCCAATTATGACAAGGATCACAATCAGACTGACTGGCGTACCAAATATAGTAATTCTCACAATGATGCCCAGCAATAATGTATCATATACATTACATCCCAGTTGGCAACTGTCGGAAGAGTATATATTGTATGTAGTAGGTATTTTCCTGACATCTTCAAGCAACCAATGAGAGAACGCAGAATATATAACCGAACCACACAGAAGTTGTTTCATTATTTGCTACAATGTACAAGGTCCTTCGTTTCCGGTGGATAGGTAATCATCAGCACCGAAGATGAGATAGTTGTGACCACAATCCATAAAGCCACCAACGACCTGCAGTACCTTCAGCCATGAACACAAAACACAATGTAGCACACTGTGTTCACCAAGGATTTCCTAAAGTGTATATCCGGTAGTGTTTACAGATGTGGTTATTTTAGCCGTAAGGCATTCCTTCCTGTTGAAATAAATGAACGTTTTGCGATTGAAACCCACTTTTGTCCCATTGCAACCCATGCTATTGTCAATGACCTGTGATATCAGAAACATTAATGTTATGCTATGTCCTGGGTTGATTTGTGACATAGTCTCCAGTTTCCTTGGTCGAGGGAAGAAGTTGGCATGGTTAGCATGAACTCCATTCCCCGCTGTTACAAATGTCCTCGCCCTGTCATCATAATCATAAGAAGTCGACTAAAAGAGATACAGAGATTAATCGCCGAATTTACAATAATACTTTTGTATTTAGCAGGATGAATCAAGGAAACAGCTGTTTGCCCAGGGATCTCGTACGACCTGGAATGCCCCACCAACAAAACATGCATTGCACCAACATGTGAGAAGAGCTACTTGTCAAATTGGTTATGTCATGTCACAAGCTATTGTGCCAAATCTCCACCTGCCTGGTCTTGGACACTATGGTTGGAACCCTCAGTATGGAAACCACGCTGGACTTAAACTCCCAGAGTCACCGATGCAATGCCAAGACCCAGTCTAATATATATATTATTTGTTATGTATATGTATGTTGTGAGGTATATTATGGTTGAGAATATAACTGAGTAAAATTTTGCAACAGCCTGAAAGGTTATAATCGTAAAGACACATACCGTAAACCAGGTATGGATTCCTAAACCCTACACACGTCGAGATCATGTTCTTAGAACATATATATGCATGGCAGCCATCTTGGTATTCTGTGAGACTATCATTTGACGGTTGTAATCTATTTATATTTATTTACACCTGTATTACCGGATTAAACACAAACAGTCTGTTTTTTGTTGCACGTAAGCTGAATTAAACCAACATATATGATTATATAGATGTCGGCCAACTTGAATTTCATTATGTCTGTCTTCTGGGGATACGTTAGTATAGACACCAATATCATGTTTCTATGTTGTGTAGAAGCTGAGACATTCGGACAGATGATTTCCATGGCAGCCATTTTGTTTTTTAATACGGCCGTCATGTGAGAATGATGCAAGTGGCACGACTGGATTCCGGGACCTTGAAACATATGAACCACCTATGGATTCGGCATGGCTGCCATCTTGAATTTCAATATGACCGTCATCTGAGGATATAGCATATGGCAGAAATGGATTCCTAGACCCTGAATATGGTGGTTTAGACACAAAGAACATGTTTTTATGTTGCTTAGAAACTGAGATACCTGAATAATGGATATCCATGGCGGCCATCTTGAATTTCAATGTAGCCGTCATCCTTGGATACTGCACATGACAGAAATGGATTCCTTGACCCTGGACTTGTTGGTTTGGACACAAAGATCATTAGTCCTGGTGCTGTTCTGAAAATTTAGGATTTCGTTGCAACATAGGTTTCTTGATATTTTCTTTTTAATTGAACTATAAACTAATAATTTCCAAACATTAACCAAAAATTATGGTGTCCATTCTATGAGAAAAACGACATTGATCACGAGTGGTTGGCAAACATTTTCAGAAATAGCTAAAATCAAACAATATGCCATAAATAAAATAAATTTTGCTGAACCTCATTATAAATTCACAGGTAGATACATGAGTGAATGTACAACAGCACAGTACCAAAAAATGTTTAATTTACAATAAATAATATGATACGTTCGATAATTTTGTGTAGAAATTGATAATTTTGTTCAGTAAAATCTATATGCGTAGTGTTTCCGTTTGTTCCACACTCGTACCCATAGTTTATTGACCCAATAATTCCATATCAGTATGTTCCAATATCAATGTACTGTTACTTGGAAAAAACAACTGGCAAGAAATATTCAATATTAATGAAGATATCATCATATATGTAGACCTACCCCATATATCGAGAAAATGCCGGGAAATGACAAAACGTCACACAATATGCTCTAAATCAACTTTTTATTTGCTAATCATCTTATAGTCTCACGTAGTTGGTCATAACATAATGCAAAGCAATTTTTTACCACCTATCAGGTGTATACATTTAACGTTTCGCCAATATAAAATATGAAATACAAAATTTTTCATCGACATACGGTGAACGGAATCACATACGTTACAACATAATGCTTGATATAAAAGTACGTATCAACAGACCAGCTGTCTATGTTTATATGGTCAATAACTTCGACTTACTGAACGAATTTTTTTTATTTTTTATGTTTGAACAATTATATAGACATTTCAATAACCCTACCCCCTTGTCGAACAAAACCGCAAAGTCCTTTCTGAGTGGGCATAACTCACGTTGTGTTCGTGTAGAAGACTTTCAGTGTGATTACATACATTTCTGGCTGACACGTATTTAATAACACAACATGTTTATCTTTTTTGACATAAATGCGTAATTATGAGATGCATGCATTGACTTCATAATTATGTTAATGTAAGTAGGCATTTTTTGCAAATTGAAATACACAATAGTATGATAATAATGATAACAAATTTAAAGTATATCATAATTTAAAGGTTCTCTATTGAAGTTCACCAACTGACAAACAGTTCCATGGACCATCATAGGCCAAGTCACTCCATATCTACTCCCATGTCTGTCGATGTGATCGGTCTATTTTCGCAATCATCGGCGTTGCAGCGGCAAACACTAGTACATGTTAACCCATTCAGCTTGCACGAGCAACGAACACCAGCACATGTCTTACATTTGCAGCTGACACATTCAAGTACTGCCTGCGGAGCTGGTAGATTGTCCGTCCAATGTACCAAAATGTCTCCGTCAACAGTCCACCCATTGCCATGAGGGGATGGCACTGGTGGTCGTGCCTTCAAGCAGTGTCGCCAAATGACTGCCTGATAGTTAGCACGCTTGATGTGTTGGTCACATGCTTCCTTGCATGGTGGCAACTTTGCTGGATCGGTTGTCCTCGACCCAAACATGGCATTACGCTTTGCATTATATTATATCCTGTCAATCCCAGTTCAGCAATTGATATATATGTGGTGGTCCATGATTCGGTTATACCTATTATGTGAGGGTCAATATTTTCTACCATAAGGTTTAATTCATTTCTGTTGCTTACTATACCCCTTGCATTTAAACAAACACATTTGTATCCAGCTTCAGAACAGCTTTCCAGACTGTTCTTTGCTGATATATTTGTGTTGTCTTCATCAGGCTTCTCTGTGAGTCCCCCTCCGAATCTAGTTTAATAAATGCAACCTGTCCCATGTCAACAGATCGTAGCAGGTTCTCTGAGAAAACTGCTGCCCCTTTCCACTAAGATTGAGGACACCTCTCATGTACATATCTTCTCTCCCAACAAAGTATCCCCATACATATGTGAATCCCACCCGCTCTTCTTCACACATCTGCTCAACTAGTGCATTGATCGCCATCCTCTCGCAGTGTCTATGTATTGCTCCCCTTCCTCCCTTTACTAGCAACGAGTATAGATATACAGATATTATCTTACGTAAGTAGTTTTATGTTTGTTTCTTTATTTCCTTATATTCTACCACATATAATCAGGTTTGTTAAATTGTGTTTACAAACTTATCGAAAGCTAAATTACCGTATTATCACTCACTAGACTAATGCGTTATACAATACTTTAGTTAACTAACTTTAAGCACAACTGTTACTCAATATATGTCTAGTGCTACTTTATGAATAATATTAAGGTAAGAATAATACTTATCGATCAATATTTCAACTTGTTTATCACCTTTTCTGCACCAACATAAATAATGTTTATGACATAATTAAAACCTCGCGAAAAGCTTAGATAGTGCATGAGAGAGAACGCCTAGGCAACACATGCTGCTATAAATCTACAATTTTAGTGACATGCATTAATGAGAAGGTCAGTATATTATAACTAAGCTCACCATTGTGCTCAATGTGAAGACACTATGAAGTAAAAACTTGATATGTTGGTTTAGTCAAAACTAAGTTTTCAATGCATTGTATCGTGTTATCCTCAATATACTATTACAGTTTAGTGCGTAAACCATGTTAACGAATGCATACACGATGGATATTATGAGAGACTGGTGACACCACGCAAAACACATATCCAACGTTACCACGCGAAACGTATAGTTAAGATTTGCTTATTCTACACAACACAACATGGACATGCGCTAATTTACGGACCAAACAAATGCACTTAGTTAACCTCTATTTCCACAATAAAGCATACGCTACATTATTAAATTCATTATCGTTCAATATCTACAGCACACCCTGATAATAATATCTCAATACTGTTTCATAAATAATGTCTCTAAAAATATTAAACTTATGTTTAAATCCCATTGATGTCGTAGTTACACGTATGGATCTGAAGCTCAGGGTTTTAATATTAAGTGACATTAGTGTGATATTTCATGTTAAGACAAACTGCGTTTCGTGTGGTATCGTATTCGCGGGTATAGGTTAGCAAGTTAAGGTGTATCTCAATAACGTTTGTAGTGGGGAACATTTTTTATCACATGTACATTAACTTAAATGTAATATGTACGTCAAAGATACCTGTATATTACTAATGTATATGTGTGACTGAGTTATTTGCAATTAAAAGGTATCGTATTTTCCGACTATTTTCATGTTTTCTCGGAGAAAGATGATCTCGGAAAAAATTGACTGGGATTACATATAAATCATTCATGTATACATATGTAATTTAGTGTAAGGCTTGCGTACAATATTTAATATTGGAATAAGGCATATTTCTTTCTCCGTGTATTGCACACGAAAAGTTGCGTTTTGCGTGGTATCGATTAAATAGAATGTAGACGAAAACAATTCTCAAAAATTAGTCATTCACGCTAGCGCAACCATTTTCATCTATTGTTTGTCCACATTTATTACACATCATATGGCGTATTAGTTGTGCGTATCCTTTGAATTATGTTTCAATGACGGGCCATTTCAAGAAATTACACAAATGTGTCCAGGTTTCGTGAGAATCGACCATGTGTGTGTGTGAGTGTGTGGTGGTGTGGTGTGGTGCGTGCGTGCGTGCGTGTGGGTGTGTAATAGATAAACAAATATATTTTATATCGATACAGCGTGTGGGCCATAGCCATAATCCACATAAACTTATTAACTATTTACGTTCGCAGGTAATTCCCGTGTACATTTCTGTGCATGCACAATGGCCATGCTTCAAACAAGTTCCTCCGCGCTGGCAAGGAAGGCTCGCACATGCAATGTAATCAACTACAAATGTAACGTCGCACTCTATGATATATATCCACAACTAATAGCAAAGACGTGATAATATGTGACACCCACACTCACCAAATAGTAGTTTCAGCGGAATCCCATCCACTCCAGGTGATTTATTATCCTTCATAACCCGTATTTTCTGTGCTACCATTTCCTGTGTTACAATTAACTGTAACTTGATTCCCCTTGAACTTAGCCTCTGGTACTGGCAGTGAACTAATATCTTCCCTGGTAAATATCGAACTAAAATACTAATTCAGAATCCCCCTGATATTATATTTAAACTGTCACACACACACACACACACACACACACACACACACACACACACACACACACACACACACACACACACACACACACACACACACACACACACACACACACACACACACACACACACACACACACACAAACACACACATATATTCCTAAATGTATCATATGTAGACCAGTTATGCATATAGCGCTGCACACAGCAAACCGCTCCATTACGCGAGATATGTTAACATACAACCTTCGAAGAAAACAATTATTGAAAGTTTCGTATTTTCTTTTACGTCATGACAGCATCCTGACAATGACAATACAAAAAGTAAATATGTTGCAATATTAATTTGTTGTAGGCATCCGTAGTAACGGCAAATTAAAATAATGTCCTCCAATAGGTGTCCTCAGGAAGAACGTTTGCACAAGTTCTAGTACTTACATATGAGTCTGTGGCCGATGATGACTACTTCGCACATCACCAATAACCAACGTCCAAATCCTTCATTACGTCTGATATTAATATGGCGCGCAATCGCTTTGCATGTTACTGTTATAATTTGTGCTATGGTGACTGTGTCGTTGTAAACTGCACATTCTGTGAATGAGTCAACATCGATGACTTCGCTAACAGTCACTATGAACGTTTCGAGCGTACGATAAAAATAGCCTGCAAAAATAAATTCATAGTCAATATCAATGCAGGCGGTGTTTTCTCTAGCACGTGGTCGCCTCGGTTTTTTCAGCAATCTGGCCCGGTATTTCCGCCTCGCAAATATTTCTTGCGTCCTCCGTTTTTTCCGATGAATTTATTATTTACAATGAATTAATAATAAAACATGAATCATGCAATTAACAGGTCTTTTACTAACTAAATTATGTGCAGTATCAATGTATATGAGCGAGCCTGAAAGGAGTAGAATACGATGCCATGCGAGAAAGCGTAAGTAAAGTCATTGTTATCGGCGACTTTAAATAGTCTAATGGTAAATTTTGTGTGCCGTTTCTTCTCACCGCGTGAAAGTGGAACTGCGCAGCACAAATGTGCTGATTGTAAACACTCTAGCTATGCTGAGGCTTACAATTTACTTACAGCGTGGTATTATTCTAATAAAGATAAAAGCATGAAAACGCAGAGAAAATTACCGACTCGGCTAAAATGAATTTCACAATGATACCGGGTGTGAAAGCGCAAGCCAATCAACAGGAATGGTGCTTAGCAGAAAATGGTCTTTCTAAACGAGGTGTGAGATATTGGAATTGTAGCAATATATATTTATAATTACAGGAATATAAATACCAAGAGTGATGCTTAGTGGTATACTTTATGGGCCATCGTATAAGAAAATCCACAATGCTATCAGTAGCACCAATACACAAACATCGTGCGTGGTGCATGTGTACGAGAGTGTGTGCATTTAAATGTTAATTGTAATCGGAGTTCCTGTTGACCAGTTCATCAGACAGTTTTTTACAGGACCCTAATATCAGCAAAAACACTAAATTGTTGTTTACACTCGCTTCAGATGGCTTGTAATTGTATTTGATCAAATGTGCTTGTCCCGAACCAAATACTCTATAACTGAATTACGTCTTGAACAAAAACAAATACTGAATTGGGATTAACTGGTTAAGCTGTGTAGAGTAAAAGAAAAAAGAAAATTGGAAGAAGGAGGTGTGGAGTTACTTTAAATATTAGATAATCAACCCTTGCTTATTAACCAACTTTAGTAAGATAAGAAGATTATGTAAAGGCGTTTGGTTCAACATAGTTACATGAAACTCGACATTAATAGTTGACTAAGTTTACCTAATCCAAACATACGCAGAGCATAAAGACTAAAATACACCAACAACAAAATACGGGTATATTACTTTCTGATGCCTAGTCTACTAAGTTCCTTCACTAAGACTGATTTGTGTCTTTTTGGCTAGCTATTCTTCTTTAAAGTACCGACGATGTGTGTGTGCGTGCGTGTGTGCGTTTGTTATTGTGTGCGTTTATGTGTGCGTGTGTGTGCATGCGTGTTTGTGTCACTATGTGTGTGTTTGTCTGCGTACATGCGTGCGTGCGTGCGTGCGTGCGGTGTGTGCTTGCGCGCGGGAGAGAGATCGAACGCAATAACAGACTTATGCATTTTACTTTTATGCTGCTCGCCCTGTTACTTTGAGGGCGAGTTATATGGTGTAAATATTTAGCAACTGGCCAAACTATGGTATATCGGTCTCTTAAACAACATTTCAAACAAGTGAACAAATGGTTGAAACCTTCCCCTTCCCCTGTCCACGCTTTACCTTGCAAAGTGCTATTCAGGGACGATAAAACGTTTAGAAATACAGACCTTACTGTCATCATCGTCATATGCTTATGTTTCACCATACAGTTCATGCAATACAATCTTTGTCCACATTTTATTTCACTTTTTTAATCAATTTATAGGCATACTTCAATATTGTATCCCTTTACAGAGGTACACATGATAAATATTTGTTAGTTCTTAATGACAAAATAAACAGAAAAAAATTTGCCCAAACATATATATTATTTTATGTTGCATGAAACAGTTTATTATCACAAACAAATCTATGCTTTACCCTGTAAAGTGAAACAGGGATTATATAAAGCCTACATATAAATATATCCTGACGTTATTAGCGTCACATGATTATCCTTATCCTCGATTTATTTTGATCAAACTATAAGTATACCCCACCATATAATATAATCTCACATATTTTCAGTCAATTTGTTTATAGGTCTGTGACGCCAATGATAACAAATGTTACCTCAATGACACAGATGTGATGCTAATTACATGTGCCGCTAATGATTTCGGATGATCTTTTGAACACGAGACCGAAGCGTTTCATTACTCAGAATTATTTCTTGGTAGCATCGCGCGTACACAGAATACACATTCTTGCGATTTGGGGAAAATATAAAAAATGTTTGTGTGATAATTTCTGTAAAACGCAATGTTATTCTATGAGACAGATTTGGCGACATATGATTTTATTTGCTTAAACTATTAAAAACAAGTTTTGCTTCGACAATTATGCCCATATATCAGCAGGAGAGTTCCTGACATTCCCCAGTAATTTGTTATCACATATATAACCGCAGAATAATAACTGGTAATTGTGCCACCATGTCATTGGCGACGCGCAAATGTGGTAGGACTTACTAATGTCGGTCGTACTTTTTGCATGTGAAAATTGCCGAAAGACAACAACATCCAACAATAACACAGACATATGGAAATACATGCAAGACATAATCAAACATATATATATATACACATTTATATAATTATAGATATGATATATATATATATATGTATATATATATATATATATCATATATATTCAATGCGTTTTCAAAAAATGTTGCGACACCGGTTTACCCGCTGTCAATTACTCATATTAAACTACTAAGTAAGACCTACAATCTTGCAGAACAAACAACGTCCGAATGTTTAGACCTGCTTAACTAACTAAGGAATTTGAATAAGGTTATGTACCGCTTTATAGATTGTCTACCGGTTTGCATAAGCCCGGCATACACGTTGCGCCGTGACTGGGTTGTAGTGTCTTAGACACGCTTGCGATTATTTGTCGTGAAGTGTATGCCCTCTAGCGACGCGACACTTGTTTTGAAAGCAGTCTTTATCCAGTCTTTATAGTATCGTGGACTATAAAACATAGTCAAACAAATAGTCGGAAACTAATAATCGCGTCGTGCAGCGCATGCCGTAACAAAATTGTTGCATACAAATAGTCGCCGCAACGTAAATGCCTGTCTTCCAAAATGTGTTGAGGCACTTAGCCAATCACGAACAATATGTAAAGACATAGTACTTATAATAATACATTTGCTATTTTTACTTACGCCCTATTTACTTTTTAATGGGTGTGTTTTTGCAAATGCAGACTGTTTTAATAATGATTTAATGAAATTTTGAGGTGATAGGTTTTTAACAGGCACAAACTGAATATAAATATATTCATTATTTTTTAAATAAGTACAACAGTAGAACAAAGATTAGTACATCTAAAAAACGGAAGTGAACACGGAATGTATTGTAGCCGAAGCGATAATCAGCCATGAGACTGTCTCTTAAAATGACGAAGAAAATACACTAGATGCAAGCACAACCCTGCGTTTGTTTGCGGTGTTTGCAAGTTGCGCGATTGTTTTCGTTGTTTTAAGAAACACACCCTGTCATAATTAATTGGGCCTACATAAAACAATTAAAATGTATTTTATTATTATGTCCTCACTCTTAGTTACTGGTTGGCTCAAAACATTTCGGAAGACAAAAAATGACGTCGCCGTCGCGTTGCACATGGGAAGGTAACGGCATACACATTATTTGTTTAATTATATTTGTCTTTAATAACAAACATGTTTGATATTCTACGATAGTAAAAAGTCTGGATAAAAATGCCCTCAACACAAACGTCGCGTTGTAAGGGGGCATGCACGTCATGATACATAATCAGAAACTCGTTTAAGACACTAAAACCCAGTCGCGTCTAGATGGGCTTCAGCAAACAAATATTCGCAAACGGGACGTGTACACAGGGCTTGTCTATCTGGTCTCGGTTTGCCGATATTGTTGGAGTGATAGATGGTTTCTTAATGTACAATATCGTGTCGTATTGTAGTGCATACACTTACGGGTTGTTGTGTGGATAGATATTTCTTCTATGCTGTATAAATCACCCAGGTCAACCCGCCAGGCAAATTGAAATGGGGTCCCATCTTGTGACCGTGAGCAGAAGGCCATGTCTGTGTTAATATTACCATCAACACAAAAAGATGCAGGATTGGACTTGGTCCAAATACTAGAGCCTTGCTGTGCTGGCCTGTTGTAAGCAACATTTCCTGAAACAATAAACAGCAAGAGCTGGAGGATTCGCCTGTTGTGTTAGGTAATAGTGTGTTGGCAATCGCCCTGATCTCGGCTCCCTGCTATATCCCCATCTCTGGATGCAATCGTTTCAGTACGTTATATTGGTAAACGAAGCAGATACGTCAGAGTTTCACTAGCAAATTTAACCAGTTTATACAGATAGCCGGTATTATTAAAACTATTAATACTTAACCCAGCTAGCACAGCAACCACCAGCCATCCATATACCAACCGTTGGGGCACCATTGTCACAATGTTGGGGGTTTTGGTTAGCCCAACGGTACTTTGCTCGTTGGTTAAACGTTGACCCAACCTAACAACGTTATGGTGGTTCAATCTCAACGGGATACAGTTTGAGCGTTAATCCTACCATCAACCAACATTGCCCCAACCATTTGCCAACCATCAACCAACGTTGCCCCAACCATTTGCAAACGTTCCCTCAACCTTTTGTCATCCATCAACCAACAGTGCCCCAAAAAGTTGCCAACGTTCCCTCAACCATTTTCCAACCATAAAAAACAGTGCCCCAAGCATTTGCCAATCATCAACCAACGGTGCACCAACAATTTTCCGATGTTCCTCCAACCTTAAAAGACGACATAACAAACATAACATTAATGATACAAGTATTAGTTTCATTTAAAATACATTTAACAGTGTTTACTGCTGATAAGTCTAATAGAGTAGAGCTAAATGCACACAAATACTGTGTACCATCAAATGTTTACAGTACAGCGATGTATGTAATGTACTTACGTATTAAACAATGTAACAGTATACATCATAATAATGATGTGTATTGTAATCATATCTAACAATCATAATGATGTACTGACACCATAACTCTAATTCACAGATAATTTCAATTTATTTTTAAAGCTACACTGATGCATCAGGCGAACAATCATATTAATTCTTTACTGACATCAAGACTGTGATCATAATAACATTTATGTAATAATCCTAACAATTATAACACTTGTAACATCACAACTCTAATTAAAATCCAGACTCAGTTATTGTATATTTTAATGCTACACTTGTACCAAAACAAATAATCAGAATTATTCTGATAGACATCAAGCATGTAGCCATAATAATAATTATGTAATCTTTGAGCAACAATTCTGAACTTCGTAACATAACAGTATATTTGAACTGGAGTAATGTGTCCATGTGTACATTATGCTAAAAATTGAAAATGTAAGCTTTTGATATTCTAAGACACACATTCTGGTATAGGTTCACATAGATATAAATTTTGCACAAACAAAATGCTACAACTAACACACTATGGCTTTACAAATACGAATACACTCTATTCGTCTACAACAGAACACTTTAATAATAATTTTACAGATACAACTAAGAGAGTTAAGTTCCTGTTCTCTCCTCAACCTAAGGTTGCTGCATCAGTTCCCTCCTCCTTTGTTCCCTCTGTCGCCTGCCGCCATCACGATCGGTTGCAAACCGCAACCACAGTTTCAGGATGCTGTGTTTATAGCATCCCGAGTGCAGGGATTCCAACACAATGTGCCTGTTGAAAAGACAAGCATGTGAAATATTTATCATGTTAAAGATGAATATCGAGTAAATGTCCATTCACCTATAGTTCGCTAATTGTGGCGTAGTCCGACGCGTGTTCACATATAGAGTTTGCTGCAAGGAGCATTGACTTTATAGCAGCAATGCGTAAGCAAGCACCACTAGCTACACTGCTGATGTTTACAACAAAATCGCTCCTAGCTGCTAGTAGACTGCTCGGTACAACAGGTTTCTAGTCAACAGTTCACCCTGTATTTCCTTCTACACATATACAGCTACACGACAAACATAGAGTCTATGGTATATTATCTTCAGCAATAAATTGGTACTGGAGTCCAACATCCCACACACTTATGTTCATTACATGTCAGTTTAATAGTAATATATATATATATATATACATTTCTTATGTGAACTGGAAATTCTAGCAGTTTCTTGTCACTTCATGAAATACATTAATCAAAGTGGTCTAACCTTAAGTGATTATACATTAATCAATAACAGATTCCATGTACGTACATATAATTGCCTAACCTACTCTGTTCCACGAGTTATCCTTCATTTCTGTGTACTATTAAAGATCATTTTAATGGTAAAGAAAATAATGCGCTCGCAGTATTAGTATGTCAATAATGATGCAATCAGTTTATACTGTACAATAAATATACATACCAGAGAGCACTTCCCACAACTTAACTTGAGTGTCTAGAAGGCCACCTTCTGCTTTGCAGTGTAATTGTTCATGATGTGTGTCACTATGTGTCTCCCGGCGTCAAAAAGAGTGGTGCCGCCAATGAAGGATAGTGCTCCAATCTGTTAAAACAAGGACACAATAATTCATTTATTATGTAAACATGTAATTCATATCGAAGGTATACATTCTTACTGAAGTCAAGCATTGACATCTAAGTTAACAAATGACCATACAGGTAATACATTGGAACGGAACTGCTTTGTGGGTGAAGGTGCATCTACCCAAAACAGCTCTTCAGAAAGAATTGTATTAAGATTAATGAGATTAAGATTAGGTACCCTCCTCAATCAAACATTTTCAATAATTTAATTTCAAATTAATTTTGGGAAATTTATGATAAGAAAATATTAGTATAATATCCAGACATGCTAACTCATGCAAAATTAATACACAAATTATTATCTTACCGAACTCTTGATCAAGAATCAATTCAAGTGTTATTTTAAAACTTATACATATGCATAAGAATGGTTAATACAATTATGCACGTTTCTGTATTGATGCTGTCTACCTTCCTTGCTGTCTAAAAAAAACTGACCGACAATTTCAGTTATTTGAAGAGTAAATGTTGACCCAGCAATTGTCAGATGTTGCATCCAAAGACAATTCTATCGACCAATTGATGTAACGAAAGCTAGCTTTTAATAAGCCGCCTGCGGATTCATACACTATACATTTGGACACAAAAGAACCGTATTCACGATCGGCTAAGCTGGGGAAACAACTTTAAATGAGAATCTATAGGAAATTGAAAGTGAAGGTTGATGTCTATCCACCTTTAAACGTGTTGAAGGCTTAAATTTGGGTTTATGCTTATGAGGGACTGCAGGGAGCCCTGTCGATAATTTGACATTATTGACCAGGAGGGCTTAAGCTGTCAACTTTTATCTTATCAATTTAGTCAATATGTCTCACCATTTGTTTCACAGCAGCCTTGTCCTGCAGAATTGCTTCCACCACATGCTGTTCCTCCAGGGAGGTGATGGGAAGGGTGATTCCACTCGGGAGGCCAACTCTGTTTGCTCTTTCCGTGCCACCCTTACCAGCAAGCTGTTGCAGAAGAGCATTGTTCTCTGCATCATTAAGCCGTTGTGCTCGACCCGCTGCACCAGTCTCTCCAACACAGCAACTAAGTGCTAGCTCAAATGGTGAAACTGTACAAACAGAAAAGGCTTTGTTTAATGTTTACATTATCTAACATGTCATTAGTAAGCACACACATAGACTATGCTAAGAGCATATGCATTTTCATATCTCAATTGAGACCTTTATATCTCAATTGAGACAATTATTGTCATCTTACGACCGACCCAAATTATTTCAGTATCAGTAAACTTAATTAGTCTCACTAATACAGTCACTTAACGATTCAGATCACTTTGGCCCAGTTCCATTAACAGTGATGTATGCTTTGCTTATTTATAACAAGTATGTATAGTTTTTATGCATTAACATAAGTACTATGTCTCATAATACATGTAGGCCATAAGAGAACAACAGGCATCATAATAATTATTTAAAGTTATCAACATTTACTCAACTATGCTACTTGTATAATGTTATACTATTCAACTTTTAAGTGAGTCTTTTATGTTGCTAACTTGCTACATTCTACCCTCACCTGCTCATGAGTTGAGTGTTTTCAGATTGCCACTACTGGTTGGAGCTTGCTGGTGTCTTTGTTTGGGGTGTGGGGTTGGTTGAGCAGATGCTGTTGATGACGAAGACGTAGCTGAAGTGTGTTGTGTCAGTGTCAACTGTCTTCGGGAAGCATGTACTGGTATGCTCGATTTTGGTGATGATACTGATATGTATGGAGGTGGTGTAGGTATGACGGTTTGGAATGTTCTGGTAGGGTTATGGGATGATCATGGCAGAATCTGAGCCAATGCTCCTTTCCACCGGTGAAGACACATGCAGTACTTATAACTGGTTATCATCGTCATTTTAGTCAGTATCAGAGGCATACCGAGCTGTCCTAAAAGGTAACGTATACAGAAAATAGACAAACGTACAGTACATGGTATAACCATGGCTACATAACTGACAAAAAACAATTTCCTTAATGCCCTTCTCCCATATATAACTTTGAAGTTATCCAGTTTCTTGCTTGGGTGAAAAAGACGCACACCATACGCACCAGGTCTGACCATGCTCCTCCGTATACAGTACACCCACTGGTTCTACATATTAAGACAAACCACTCGTTGTGAGGAACCTATTGTTTCGGTTTGCAACATATAGGATCCATCTTAATCAGAATTATGTATATGACCTCCGTTAAGCTTTGCCTTGCCAGCCCCGTTAATAAAAGGAAAAACACAAAAATCAAACAAAATAGCTGCGTAACCCAGCGACATATTCATATTACCTTCGCGATGACACAGAAAAAACATTAAATTCCGTTGTGGACAGTTTATTGCTATCCAAGATCCCCACCCCACAGACAGAATGTTTAACGTACGGTCTTTTTTTCCTTTTGTGTGTTCGCCGACAACACATCGTATGTATACTCGGCCATTGGCAACTTGTGGCGCCCGATCTCATATGTGGCTGCTAAAACACAATGTAAGAATATAATGAGTATTATAATAACGGACGCAACTTTTATTGTTTACACCCATATTAAATAAGTAATGTTCTTAATATTATAATATATATATTGAAGGTATACTGCCCACCAAAACAGCGATATAAATAAGCCATAAGTTTCACTTGCCCGCCGGACAAGTTAGTTTTGAAATCTGCTTGCTCGTCAAAATGTTCACTTGTTCAAGTAATTGTTATGGGGAATCAAAGCTGTAACTTTAAAGAAATTATTTAATTTTCGAAAATCTTGCTGCTGTTTTGCTGGATGTACACCTGAGTGACTTGTGGGCACACACACACTTTTATGTAAAATGAAAATTTTGCAATACTTTGTTTCACTAGAATTTACTCAAATTTAAAACTAGTTATTGTATATTTTAACTTCTCCACCGGACAACCATCCAGTATCAGTTTATTTGTTTGAACAAATGTAAATTGTCCCGGACAAACGGACAAGCACTAGAACAATTTGAACAATTGCAATTTGAAAGATTCGAACCCAAAGCAAATGGTATTTTTTAAAAACAACCAGTTTCGAAACAAGCTTTACAAGCAATGCTGAGGCAGTTAAACACGTTATGCTTTTATGTTCAAGGATTGCCCATTTTCCAGCATTCAACACAGAAAGGTTAGATGTTACCAATTACTAAGGTGGCTAATTCCTGGTAGACGAACTGAATGTTGTCTTTTAAAACAAATAATCAAATGCTATTTAATTATCAGCTCAGTTACTTTATCTTGACAATTTAAGGTATAATTATGTATTAAACAGGTATTGCGTGCTATCTGAAATTTTAGAAACAATGGACCTTACAACAATTTATGGAGAGTAAAACATAAACATGTCCCATTTTGTTATGTAAAGGTATTAGCTAGGATGCCTTAGAAGAGTCTTAAAAGATCAAATAAGAATATCTTTACTCACATGCTGTGCACAGCCTGCGCACTTTGTAAACTGGCCAATTCCCTTCAGGTCGATTTTGTCACGTTTTTAAGTGATGGCCAAAAGCAGCCAACACTTTCAGTCAGTGCATGCTGCCACCAGCTCTAAATCTTTTGGCTCGGTTTCCAAAAATTCAACAATGTACTACGTGGCCAGCCAAGAAATGGTTTGATATATATATATAAGGTTGTATTTCATAAACAAATTAATACTGATAATGCTACATAGTAGTAATATAGGTATATCTAAATGGCTGCGTGGAGCCAGAGCCAGGAGCAACAGCAAATGACGTCACTTCCGGAGCAAGGTCAAAGTCAAGTGTCGCCCCTGACAAATAGGTGAAGAACTAAATAACTAGGCCAGGTGGCGTCCCTGTTGGATAAATGGTGACCTGTGAAATAGGTCGAAATAGGCCATTGAATATGTCAATGACTTCATTGAATAGGTCAATGCGCATGTGCGATGGCGTCTTTTCTTATGTCGCATAGGTCGTGAACCATTTTTAGGCATAGTGCCCCCTGGCGTGTACATTTAGAACTATAAAATACATAAAATTGGTCGACTTGACATGTAATAGGTCGATGACGTCATTAAATAGATCATTGCACATGTGCGATGGTGTCTTTTCTTATGTCGCATAGGTGGTGGACCATTTTAAAGGGAATAAAAACACCTATTGCTTGAATTCATGTTATATTACATCCTGCTATCTATTTCCACGTCCATCAAGCCAAAAAAATATTTATAAAAATCAATGAATTATAAATTCCACATTTTATGCTGTGCGTCTGGACATTTTCGAATATGCATATTTTTGGCGCGCTTTTCAGGATGCCGAGATGTGATGTCACTTATGACTCAAACTCGCATCAGGCCGACCCTTTTCCATGCATTCAAGTATAGCTTTTGGGTCGAAACGAGCGTCAGAATAAGTCATTGTGCAATATTCCGACGTAATACAAACACTAGTCATCATAGAGGAATAAGCAGTTATCTTACGGTTTCACATGAATCGAATTTATTCAAAACAACGAATGCGAATGGGCCTACAAGTCGACTAGGTTTTGCCGAACTTGGCAAGGCTTGGGCTCGTTTTCAGAATAATGATATCGAATGCAACCAACGGATAGAGATAACCTACACCAATAAATATACATAGCAAACATATATTGTAACCAGCTAAAAAAAGGCGGCTCCCATGCACATCCTGTCAACATTGCGTCCCGTGACATTACTTCCGTCAAAATGGCGTCCCGTGTGTTTACTTCCGTTAAAATTGCGTCCCAGTTTATTTACTTTCGTCAAAATGGTGTGCCCGTGTGTTTATTTTCGTTAAAATGACTTCCCCGTGTGTTTATTTCCGCTAAATTGGCGACTCCCCATATACTTCCACTAAATTGGCGGCTCCAACTCATTTCCGCTAAAATGGCGGCTGAAATACACTTCCTGTCAACATTAAATTAGCGTACCGCTTGCAACAGTTTTCAATTTAGAAGAGGGAGTGGTTCCTTTACAATGGAAAGAGGCAAACATTATACCGTTATTTACAAAAGTTTCGAGAAACAAGTCAGAGAACTATAGACCAGTGAGCTTAACATCAGCAAATCTTATTAACAAGATTATTAGAAATACTAATTAAAGATCACATGGTGGATTTTCTTGTTATACATAACTTGATAAACCCATCTCAACATGGGTTTTTTAAAGCAAGGTCATTGGATCACCAGTAGATATCGTCTACTTAGATTTTCAAAAAACTTTCGACAAAGTACCACATCAAAGATTACTGCGTAAACTAAAGGCCCATGGCATAGGAAATGGTATAATAAACTGGATAGAAAAATGGCTGTTTGACAGAAGACAACGTATAGTAGTTGATGGGGAGACTTCAAACTGGAAATCGGTATTGAGTGGGCTACCACAGGGATCAGTACTAGGACCTATATTATTCTTAATATATATCAACGATTTGGATGATGAAATAACAAGCAAGGTGTTGAAATTTGCTGATGATATAAAAGTGTTTAGAAGGATTAAAAGTGATGGAGATAGACAACATTTACAAGATGATCTTGACAAGTTGATCAAATGGTCTGAAAAGTACCAAATGCTGTTCAATTTTGGGAAATGTAAGTGCCTCCACGCAGGACATGGGAACGAAGATGTAGAATATACAATGGGGGGTACTGTACTAAGTACTACTGCAAAAGAAAAGGAATTAGGGTTAACCATTAGTGCTGATATGAAGGTTGCAGAGCAGTGCGGAATTGCAGCTTTAAAGGGAAATCAAATCCTTGGATTAATTAGGCGAAACATAACGTATAAGGAAATAATACCGCTGTACAAAACAATAGTTAGGCCTCATTTAGAATATTGTATTCAAGCGTGGAGGCCACATCACCGGGAAGGACATAGATATGCTAGAAAGAGTACAGAGGAGAGCAACTAAAATGTACCAAAACTGAGGGATCTTAGTTACGAAATACGCCTAAAAATGCGGCTTAACAACACTAGAGTCAAGGAGATTGAGAGGAGATCAGATAGAAGTGTTTAAAATAATGAATGGTTATGAAAATATTGATAGAAATATTGTTTTCTCAGTTAAGAAAGATAGAAGGACTAGAGAACATGACATTAACAAAGGAGCAGTGTAGATTAGATATAAGAAAGTTCTCATTTTCACAAAGGACTGTAAATGAATGGAACAGATTATCTGCTGATTGCGTGGGTGCTAGTAGCGTGAATATGTTTTAAAATAAAATCGACACATACCTCAGAAGGGCAGGATACACATAGATAAAAGGGTCGGACTCTCGATAAGCCAAAGGGCTTCCTTGTCCACCTGCCACCTAGAGTTAATTCTCTGGGTGGCAATCTTGTTAAATCTTGTTAAACATGGATTCCAATCAACATGGCGTCCCCGTGTCTTTACTTCCGCTAAAATGGCGGCTCCCATACACTTCCTATCAATATTGCGTCCCTGAATGAGTATATTAGTTCGGTGTTTACCAGGAAAGATATTAGTTCACTGCCAGTATCAGATGCTAAGTTCAGGGTGGGGGGGGGGCGAAATCGGACTATTTAGGACAGTTAATTGTAACCCCGGAAATGGTAGCTAAGAAAATAAGGGCTATGAAGGATAATAAATCACCTGGAGCGCCCAAACTATTATTGGAAATTGTAGAACAAATTAATATACCACTTGCAACAGTTTTCAACTTGTCATTAGTAGAGGTAGTGGTTCCTTTAGTATGGAAAGAAGCAAACAGTGTACCGTTATTTTAAAAAATGTTCCACAAATAAGTCAGAGAACTACATACCAGTGAGTTTAACATTAGTGACTTGCAAATTATTAGAAAAACTAATTAAAGATCACGTGGTGGATTTTCTTGTTAAACATAACTTGTTAAACCTATCGCAACATTTCTAAAAGCGAGGCCACGCTTAACAAATATGTTATGTTTTTGAAAGATATAACTAAGTGGGTAGTCGAGGGATAACCAATAGATAATATCTACTTGTGATATTATCATCTACTTAGATTTTCAAAAAGCTTTCGACAAAGTGCCACATCAAAGATTACTGCTTAAACTAAAGGTCCATGGCATAGGAAATGGTTTAATTAACTGGATAGAAAAATTGCTAATTGACAGAAGATAATGCGTAGTAGTTGATGGGGAGGGTTCAAACTGCGAATAAGTTTTAAGCTGGGTACCACAGGGATCCGTACTGGGTCCTATATTATTTTTAATAGATATCAACGATTTGGACGATGATATAACAAGCAAGGTGTTGACATTTGCGGATGATACAAAATTTAGAAGTTTAGAAGGATTAAACATGATAGAGATAGACAGCATTTACAAGATGATCTTGACAGGTTGATAAAATGGTCAAAAAAATTGCAAATGTTGTTCAATTTTGGGAAATGTAAATGCCTCCACACAGGACATGGGAACGAAGATTTAGAATATACAATGGGTGGTACTGTATTGAATACTACTGTAAAAGAAAAGGACATAGGATTAATCATTAGTGCTGATATGAAGGTTTCCGAGCAGTGCGATATTGCCGCTTCAAAGGGAAATAAAATCCTTGGATTAATTAGGCGAAATATAACGTATAAGGAAAAAGAGCTAATAATGCCGCTCTACAAAGTAATAGTTAGGCCTCATTTAGAATATTGTATTCAAGCATGGAGGCCATATCGCAGGAAGACAAAAAGAGTACAGAGAGCAACTAAAATGATACAAAAACTGAGGGATCTTAGTTACGAAATACGCCTTAAAAATGTGGTTTAACAACAGTAGAGACCAGGAGATTGAGAGGAGATCAAATAGAAGTGTTTAAAATATTGAACGGTTACGAAAATATTGATAGAAATATTTTTTTCTCAGTTAAGAAAGATAGAAAGCCCGGAGGACATAAAGTACTTTAAATAAAGAAGCAGTGTATATTGTATATGAGAAAGTTCTCACTCTCACAAAGGACTGTAAATGAATGGAACAGATTATCTCCTGATTGTGTCGGTGCTAGTAGCGTGAATATTTTGAAAAATTAAATCGACACATACCTTAAAAGGGCGGGATACACGTAGATAAAAAGCATTGGACTCTCGATAAGCCAAAAGGTTTTCCTTATCCACCTGCCATCTAGAGTTAATTTTCTGGATGACAATCTTGTTAAATCTTGTCCCCCGTGTCTTCCGCTAAAATGGCGGCTACCAATTACTCCCTATCAATATGACGTCCCCGTGTTTTTACTTCCGTTATCCAAAAGTGTCATGTCCGCCTTCGTTAATTGTAGCGTCACTGTTATGACCGCGTCCGCAGAGAGTGTCGACCATTGCAGTTATATCAAATCCACTGGCAATAGTGTGTCCTTCTTTAGGACTTTTAGGGTGATTTAAGTTGGTACGAACCAAGATTCAGTACTGGAAGGAGTCTGGCTCATTCCAATGTCTGACTGCCTGCCTGCCTGCCTGCCTGCCTGCCTGCCTGCCTGCCTGCCTGCCTGCCTGCCTGCCTGCCTGCCTGCCTGCCTGCCTGCCTGCCTGCCTGCCTGCCACGCACGCACACGCACACGCACACGCACACACACACACACACATGCAGGGACATACACATATACACCAACGCACACGCACGCAAGCACACGGTAAAATCGTATACATCAAATATTCCCTGTTACCGACCTTTCACCACAACGGCACTACGTACATAACACACGAAACGAACATCTTGATAGTTTCTGCCATCATCCGACAAGTCAGAGATGCTCCGGCTAAATATAACCAGGGGAACGATTTCGTTGTATAAAAACGAGTTCGCTAAATTGTATTTTGTATGCATGCTTTCTGATCGTACCTAACGTTGTATGGGCGAAATATTGTGTTCTTTAGTGTCATCGGAAAAGTAATGACGCCATCTAGAAATATGTTATATTGTGTTGGCCTACTCATACATTTTGAAAGTTTTCAGGTTAGTGCAGTTTGTATTTGAATGCAAGCTGTACAACTGAGCACTGTGATAAGGATGTCGACAAAGGTTTAATTTAAATGGGATACATTTGAAATTGATTAAATATTCAGTATTCTGGATTATGCCAACAATACTGTTTTTGTGTGTACGAAATGATAGCTATATTTCAGCGCAAAGGAATGGAGGTATTCATTTCAGTGCACATGAGTGTTCTTAAGATTGATTTTCCAATACGTGTATTTATCTGAAAATAGTCCCGTGCAAAGCCGGACAACTAAGCAAATCCACCGTGAGTAATCGCGTAATATATATATATATGTGTGTGTGTGTGTGTGTGTGTGTGTGTGTGTGTGTGTGTGTGTGTGTGTGTGTGTGTGTGTGTGTGTGTGTGTGTGTGTGTGTGTGTGTGTGTGTGTGTGTGTGTGTGTGTGTGTGTGTGTGTTGCCCACGTTATTTCGTGAACATTATTAATATATATATAGTATTAATATACATATGGCATAGGAAATGGTTTAATTAACTCATATATATATATATAATGTTCACGATATAACGTGGGCAGCACGTGATGGTATGACTTACATTTAAAATTAAATTATGTGCATGATATCCATTACATTAATACAAATGTAAAACTGGCGCACTTGTATAAATGCTGTATCAATAATGTACGTTTTATTGATTATGAATTGAATTGCCATGTTTGTATACTGGGATAGTTCCTACATCATAATGGTCGACATCTTGCAGCCCGCGGCCAATTTCAGCCCGCGAAGCTATTTCATACGACCCGCCAACTAAAAGCGAGATTGCACACAATGCGGCCCGCGGGATGACAATAGTTGTATACATTTATATATATAAATATGTGTGTGTGTGTGTGTGTGTGTGTGTGTGTGTGTGTGTGTGTGTGTGTGTGTGTGTGTGTGTGTGTGTGTGTGTGTGTGTGTGTGTGTGTGTGTGTGTGTGTGTGTGTGTGTGTGTGTGTGTGTGAGCGCCTTCTCCTATTTTGCAGCTCGTTATAGTCGACGAAGCCAGAATTTCTTCATAAATACCACATGCGCACCATAACATAATGTACTTGTTACCACGAAAATTGGGCAGGTGATAACCAATATTAAGAAATAAATGTGTGGCCCGTTGACCTAGCCTATGCCACTTATTTGGCCCTCCATTCAAAAGGGTTGCCGGCCCCTGCCGTAAAGTGATGAGTGGTTGTGCATGGCACAGATGAGACCGTGCGAGACGTAGACGGCAGCCTACCGAAACTACACCAGTAACCGTGTCTGGTAGAGATGATCACTGAATATTAAAATGTTAATAATATGAATATGTGCAGAACAGTACTTGTAATGGATATAAGTCATAATGTTTCATGTCCTACAGAGTCAGAAGCAATCCGTTTCACCTAGATATTTGGTTTAGTTGATACCAGAGGAATTATTTACGATGTCGTCTGCAGTGAGAAGAGATCAAGAGACAGGTCGGATACATTCCAGTTCCTCCCAGTAACAAGTTTACTGTCACTAATGATAAGAAGAAGAACAACAACAACAACATCAACTACAACAACAACAACAAGAAAAGAAGAACCACAAGAAGAAAAGAACAAGAACAAGAACAAGGAGAACAAGAAGAAGAAGGAGGAAATGCATTATATTTTCTTCACCTGCATGCCAAATAGTGTGAAGAAAATACCCATGCAAAATCATATCCTGCTTGTTTTGATAGCCAACACCAAACCATATTGCTATGGTACGCTTCAAAATACTAACATCTGGGCATGCAACACACACCAGAAGTTTCCTTTGAAACTAAGACCCATCAGACAGGCTGATATGTTAACAAATTATGCTTTGTAAACATGCGTGTAAGGAAGAGTTTGTAGATGATGACAAGAACAGTCTGGAAGCAACAACAGTAATTTAGCTGATATTTGTTTAGCGATCAATGAATATTGTTCTGCTAGATGGCATGTGCATCTAGCGGACACAGCAAGTGCTTGATGAGGAGTTCCTGAAGCGGTAGTTCAACAAAGCATTCACTAATGGTATGGTTATATTATTTGAGCATGTGACATGTGAGTCAACTCAATGCGAACAAAGCATTCACTGTTGATGTGGTTATGTTGTCTGAGCATATTGCATGTGTGAATTCAAAGCGAACGGATCTGCAAACTCTAGGTTTATACTACCACTCGTGATTTGTAACAGACCTAACTCCAAAAACAACCTGAAAAGTCGTACGTTGTCTATTGTCATGTGCAAGCCTAGATCCCTTCACAAATGCAAACCCATAACCCAGTTGGTATAGTCAAGGCTAACTAAATAATGTTACTGATTACGTTTCAATTACCTGGTATAATGCCAAGCATCTATCCGATAGAGCTGTAGTGCTCAAAATACGCCTTTTCAAGAAACTACACGGTGTTAAGACCTTCACCGAAGTAACCATGATGGGTAATAAATTCTCCAACTCAAATGTTATCTTTTAATTCTTGCTTCATATTCAATTGTATATATACTAGATAATACAAAATATGTTTCCGTTTACGTGCAAACTAAAACGCTCCCATTTTATGTAGTATTGTAAACGTTTGTTAGTCACGCTGGAAACGCGATGAAAATCAATCAAGTTTTTAACTTCAAGTAAAAGGTAAGTTCTTACATAACGCAGTATCCAGTCCTTAGGACTATTCAAAGCGTTCCATATTTTATTCCATGACAGTTCTGTTCAATCGAACACCATATAGACTTCTTTGGGAATCATTCAGTCAAGCTTCAATTAATGCGCCAAGTATACTCGTACACAAATATCCGCCACTGTCTATAGTCAGGTACTTATTCATATAGCTGAGCGAACCGGAGCAACGTAGAGTGAACAAACTTGCCGAAGGTTCGAAACAGCACCAATGATTCGAAATGTAGGTCGTCAAAATTCAGGGAGACAGTTTACTGTATTTTATATTATTCAAATTGTATCATTCATTGTATCGTGCTGAACGGACAGAAACATGTGGTCAAATCCAACGAACGGGGTACACGGCATGTTTAGACATGTATCTTGAGTAATTATGTGACTAAAAGTGTGGAAATATGCTGTATTTATCCGGCTCGACGATACCTTTCGAGGGATATATAGTTTGTTTTTTCTAGTTAGAAAACCTTTGGAACTAAAGCTGATAAACTGGTCGTTTTTGGTCATTTTTTAAATGTTGACTTCTATATTTTTGTAAAAATCAATTAGTAATAATCGTAAACCATGAATATGCACCGTGTTTATTACTTTATTAGAACACCAAATGTGTCTATGTTGTTACTGCCTCGTGATTAATGCAATTTGCAAATAACCTGATTTGTCTACAATATATTGGTCATGGGGAATATTGGTGTTATCGTCCGAGGACCATTTTTCTTAAAAGGCATATTCATGTAAAATTATTAATCGATAACATGCATATTTAGCTGTACATATATACTAACATGTGTAGTACCAAAATGCACTGATATTTTTCAGTTGTACCTTTTGGTATTTTTTCTTTTTTCTCCGCCAACTCAGGTTTGGGGAAGTTTTTCGCGTTATCATCCGGGGCCCTTGTTTCTTTCGTTTTAACACAAACTTGTGAAGAATAGTAGGATATTTTATTCCTACTAACGACCATCTCTCGGGCTATCAAAGCAGTCATTTGGACTCACCCAAAATAGTTTCTCTGTATGATATGGCCCGGAAAAAGCATCAAGTTACCGTCCGATTATAGGTATCGTCCGACCAGCGAGACGGTGGTAGTGTTTTGAGTGCTTTTGAGTAGCCTCTATCGGCTTCCAGCGACCGTTCATCTTCTTGTTAATGTGCGCTACAAAATATCTCACTAAGTATATATCCTGATTTATTACTGTTTTGCTGCATGTAGATTGTTTTGCTAGACTATTCTGATCTACGGTAACAGTCATACACACGTTAATTATGCGTGATAGTGCTCGAATTTGATGTTATATGTGCCTCTCGATGACGACCACATGTCATAACGCATGAGCTATAATCCTGCTGGATACAATGTTTCATCAGTGTTTTTTTAAAAGGGGGCCACGGTCGATAACGATGATCCACGGATGATAACACAATACGTTGTTAATAGTCATACTGCATTAAGAAAGGCATTGTGTGAAATAGAGTCTTAATATGCCATTGTGTGTGTGTGTGTGTGTGTGTGTGTGTGTGTGTGTGTGTGTGTGTGTGTGTGTGTGTGTGTGTGTGTGTGTGTGTGTGTGTGTGTGTGTGTGTGTGTGTGTGTGTGTGTGTGTGTGTGTGTGTGTGTGTGTGTGTTATAATAGCCAATATATCTTCCTGTCCAATTTGACTAATTAAGTGCATCAATTACCATTATGCTTGGCATTAGATCGGTTTCGGTAGAATTTGTACATTATTTCCTGATTTATTAGGATTTGGGAAAAAGCTGTCTGTGGCACAGCACACTGTGGAGAGGTTATTTTGGTCAAATTAAAATAAAATAATGCTTTCTAGACGGAGCCACAGTCGATAATCGTGATCCATGGATGATAACACAATACGCTGGTAATAGTAATACTGCATTGAGCTGACTTGCTTTGTCTTCTCTTTTTAACAGGCCAACATTGGGCTATAAAGAAAAAGGCTGACATCTCATCAATAGTGGAAACAACAAACCAACAGCGGTGAATTCTGCAACATGCTCAGAGAAGCGAAGACCACATTGATGTGCAGCGATGCAAGGGTATGCTAGAGTCTTGGAAGGTGACAGCAGTGGCGGGCATCATAAATGCACATACCAGCCAGTGGGTCCATGCATGATTATTCGAGAGACATTATGCTTCCAAGATTGCTGCTATGAACAACGGGATGTTTTCCACCCTACGTGTGTAAGGTGGACGAAAACACTTCTGCAGATCGAGAGGAAGAAGACAGCAGTGGCAGACAAGCAAACAGAGGTGCATGAGAAAGAGGTGAATGTGAGGGAGATAGAGGTACAGGAGACAGAGGTCACGGAGAATGCAGCAAAGGAAAAGGAGGTGTAGGAGAAAGAGGTTGGTGTGAAGGGGATAGAAGTGAATGAAAGTGAAGAGAATCACGGTGCAATTAAATAAAGGGAGTCGGAAATGGGAGTACAAAAAGTGGTGGAAGAAAGTTGGTTGGCCGTTCGATTTAATAAGAAATGGTACATGGCACAGGTGCTGCGTACCACAATCGATGGCATGTTTGAAGTGGCATACATGACCCGCACTCGAGGAAACTGGAAATGGGGGAGGCTTGAGGTTGGGATTGTGGAAGCCTCAGACATCATCAAGGTGGTATCACCTCCTACGGCGGTAGGCAAGATGTTCACCTTCAAGCCTCATGAAATACAAGTTATAAAGAAATGCCATGCTATGGAGGAAAAGGATGATGATGACGAGTAGACGATGTGGTGGACATTGGACACTGAGTAGACAATGTGATGGACACTGAGTAGACATTGTGATGGACACTGAGTAGACATTGTGATGGACACTGAGTAGACAATGTGGTAAACACTGAGTAGACAACGTGATGGATACTGAGTAAATAATATGATGGACAGTTAAAAACGTTATCATACCAAAGTGTTGCCGATTTATAATGTTTTGTTTGTATGTAAGTACATATATTATATTTGTTAACCTTTTAAATAAAATTTGTTTAATGTTCGAGTAATGCCGAGTTATAGTTCAAACAATGAAATTATTTATTTGCAGACATTGCCCAGTGTAGTAAATATTGTAGAGACAGTTTAAAATGCACTAGCATATCACAGTAATTAAATATGGCGACTACAGTGAAGAAATTATTCCACAACTCTAGCACTCGGAATACAACGAAGAGAACAGGGGACACCAAGGCATACATGCATAATGGATACACAAGTGGCTAACAGTGCAATATAAACTACATATACTAAGGCACTTTCTCAATTTCTGTCAATCATTATTTTCACAATTGTGTTATCGTCCGAGTAAAATTTTTTATGCGTGTCCTGGACTAAAAACGTGCAGGTTATGATCATACCATCAATACCAATGGCTAACATACATTCTCCCCATAAACATGAACAGTGTGCCCATAACTACTGCGTGTTTGTCTTGTTGTACAAATAATGACAACAATGCAGAAGTAGAAAATATACGATTATTCAACAACTTCAGCACTCGGAATACAAAGAAGACGACAGCAGAGAACAAGGTATACATACGTAATGGATACAGGTGTGGCTAATATTACAACATAACCAACATGTGCTAAGGCACTTTCAAAATGTACTGCTAATCATTAATATTCTGTAATGATTTTTAAATTGTGTTATCGTCCAAGTACCATTTTGTCTGAGTGTCTTGTGCTACAAATTTGCAGGTTACGTGCATAACATAACTACCAATGGATAAAACATATCGTCCGCTTAAATATAAACAGTATGCACATATCTACAACGTGTTTGTCTTGTTGTACAAGTAATGACACCACATTCGGAAAATAGAGTGGGGCAATATTGAAGTGCGAAAAACATTTCACCGCACTCTGACAATTCTAAATAAGTACCCCCCCACCCAAGTCACGCATTATAACATATGTCCACATGTTATCCATTGACAAAAAGTTAAATATCCAACACAACACCTTTGTACTATGGGTTATGTCCTGCCAACGGACGATAACTTGTGGTCCTCTGATGATAACATATAGAAAACACCTTTGAACTTCAAGCAACTGTAAAATCGTAAATGTTGTGAATTAGTGTGCCCAATTTGACCATATATTAATACAGTTAGAAAAAGTGGAATTAATTACGTTTGTTGAAAACAAAAAACAAGCCAGTACAAAACGAAAATTCACAATGGAAGCGCATTACACGTTGAACGTAATGCGTGAAACACCTGAAGCAAGGTTAGTGTATGTTACGTTGAATTGGAGCAGTGTCATACAGCAGTAGACCAGTTACAGCGCACCAGTGGAACACATAACAAATGACTTAGCAACGCATAATGCGACCACATCCATATTAACGCCTTTGATGGTGTCAGACACATAAATACTGGTATTTATTTACTTGTTCTAGCCACGGCTCCAGTGATAATACATCCTGCAAGATTGTCCAACACACCAAAACAGGAGGACGGCAACCTGGCCAACAGAAACACTACCAGTAAAGGACAAATTCGTTGGCCTCCCGGAGGACCTGCGGCGCTCAACGATCTTCGTACGAGAAACCGGTGTCCCAGTTTGAGAGAACGAAGAAGAAGAAGACTTGTTCGACATACCTGTCTGACAAGCTGGTCCGCGCCAGGGGTATGTCTCGGGAGGACCAAGTGTACACCCTCCCCCACCTAGACACGCGCCTGTGTCTTGATCGCAGCCGTCGAGACATCGACAAGGTAAGAGGCACGACCCTTGTTGTCCCGCCGTGGAAGCGACTAGGCAACTGCCTTCTGCATTAACTGGATACAAAGAAGAACATTGGCATTGATAGCGGCAATTAACACACTATTTACTACATGTTCTCCTGATGTGGCTCCTCGTGCATTTTACTCATCAAACTAAGGTGTTTTTGATCATATTCCACGCAGCGTACCCATGGCTTCATTTGACGATATATGTATATATATATATATATATATATATATATATATATATAGGCAACAGTGTTGTAATGTATCATGCTTGATCGCAGTTGTAAACATTGGGGAATCTAGGCAGGTGAATCGGTAGTGGTTGGCCACATCATCAGAATGATTGAAGACCTGCCTCGTGCGGACTTCACCACCGACGTCGAACAATATTCCGCGCTAACTGGAGGAGAAATGTGCGATACTAAGCTGTTTCCTGCTTATTGTTATTGTTATCATTATAATTATGAACATATAGCTGTTACCATATAGGGCCACAGAGTTTCAACGACAACTGGTTATCCGAATAGGACGTTGTTTGTATTGGTACAGCCCATAATTCAGATATCAGTGTGTGTGTGTGTGTGTGTGTGTGTGTGTGTGTGTGTGTGTGTGTGTGTGTGTGTGTGTGTGTGTGTGTGTATGTGTTATAAAAAATAGAAAGGCGGGCGAAAATAAACAACTCGAAACACGTCCAAAACATTAAATTCTATGAATTAAACCCTCACGGCTCGTCCGATCCCGACGATATTGGTATCATTGGAAAGGATGCACTTTCTGTTATTCTAACGTAGATTTCCATGTAACCTTTCAAAGAACACATATAAACGGACCTACAACCATGCCGTTTTCGATGTTCTGTGCAGTTCTGAACGATGATGGCGACGGGTACTCAGTACACTAATCTTCCGATTGCGGTGCTGTTTTCCTCATTTGCATAGATTCAGACATGCGTACTTGACCATTTCTTATTTCCATGTTATACGTTCCACCAACTTTTAAACGGCGGCGAAACTGACGTGCATTGATGACAGCGAAACCGATATAGCTCTACGTTGGCGTGCCGTCACAATAACGTATGCCAACCAACGGAGACTAAGTCAACATTCGTTGCGTAAGTTTGTTAATAGACGTGATTGTGACGTCACGCCTACTTCGTGTATGTCAGGTTAGCGGCCGTTTAAGAGGGTGGAGCTTATAGCATGAAATCGTAGTGAGGCCTCAATCGGTAGATTGGTGAACAGTGTCGACGAACCAACATCGTTCGCAGTGTTTAAGACACCGGACACGGCACGGTTGTATGTCCATTTATAGTTTACTTAGGAATGGTTATCAGGAAACAATTTACATGGTTGAATAACAGAAAGCGAAAAACGATATCAAGATCGTTGGGATCGGATGAACAGTAATGGTACTAGCAATCGTTCAAAAAAGCGTTTTTGGACGTGCTTTGAGTTGTTCATGTTTCGCCCGCTTATCTATTTTTGATATATATATATATAAATATATATATAAATAGATACAATCACAATACTTTATTGGTTCCTTATATACATACATATGCTGTCTTAATATGCTGCTCTACACTCCAAATGAATTTCCCTCCCAAGTATTGTGATTGTATATATATATACATATATCAAAAAAATATATGTATGTATATATGTAAGGTAACTTTTATTGGTCATACATGTGTGCGGGCGTGCATGCGTCCGAGGCATGTGTTTAGTTGTCTTAAATCTGCCGTAGCATGCAAGCAAACATTATTAAAGAAAAGTCAACACATAATAATATTTACATTCGCAGTCGCGTCCAATGTGGTTGGTCTCGCAGGCACAATAGAAGACATTTTCATTCCCCTGACATTTTCCAAATCGGCAACGGCTGCTGTCACATGCATCCGATGCGTCTGCAGTAATTGTGTGCATTTAATATGGAAGAAATATATCAATCCAAGTCTTAATTAAACCGTTTACTCCATGTTATCTTCAATGCATGTATTATTATACCCATATGCACTCTGCTTAGAACTTCCTAATGGCCTCATATCACCGAAGAATGAATCTTTCCCCAGATGACGCGCTCGTTGGTCATGAAAAGGCACATTTCCTTTACCGAGTCTCTTGGGTGTGCGAGTTACTGACTTTTAAAGGGAAGGACTTATCGGACGAAATTTGTGACTGGAAGTCTGTTGTGTTGACCGTGTGAAAGTGAGCATCGTTGACCATCAAAGGATTTAGCAGTTAACTCAGTATTTAACAAGATTTAACAAGATTGCCACCCAAAGAATTAACTCTACATGGCAGGTGGAAAGGAAGCCCTTTGGCGTATCGAGAGTGGGACGTTTTTATCTACGTGTATCCCGTCTTTCTGAGGCATGTGTCGATTTTATTTTTAAACATATTCACGCTACTAGCACCTACACAATTAACAGATAATATGTTCCATTCAATTACAGACCTTTGTGAACATGAGAACTCCCTTATATTTAATCTGCACTGCTCCTTTACTAATGTAATTTCAAGTTAACTAATTCTTCTATCTTTCTTAACTGAGAAAACATATTTCTATAATATTGTCATAACCATTTAATATTTTAAACACTTATATCTGATCTCCTCTCAATCTCCTTGCCTCTAGAGTTTGTAAACCACATTTATTAGGCGTATTTCATAACTAAAATCTTTGTTTTGCTATTAGTGTCGGCCCTCTCCTCTGTACTTTTTCTAGCATAACTATGTGCTTGTAGTGATACAGCCTCCATGCTAGTATACAATATTCTAAATGAGGCCTAAATGTCTTTTTACAGTAGTACTTGGTACAGTCCCCCCATTGTATATTGTAAATATACGTTCCCATGTCCTGCGTGGAGGCATTTGCATTTCCCAAAAATGAACATTTGCCACTTTTCATACCATTTGATCAACCTGTCAAGATCATCTTATAATTGCTGTCTATCTACATCACGCTTAATCCTTTTAAACACTTCTGTATCATCCGAAAATGTCAACACCATACTTGGATGTTATATCATCTTCCAAATCGTTGATATATATATATATATATATATTTAACGAATAATATACATCCCAGTACTGATTCCTGTGGTACCCCACTCAAAACTGATTTCAAATTTGAAGCTTCCCGATTAACTACTACCCGCTGTCTTCTGTCAATCAGCCATTTTTTTGCATCCTGTTAATTAATGCTTTAATTTCCTATGCCATGGGCATTTAGTTTAAGCAGTAATCTTTCATTTGGCACTTTGTCGAAAGCTTTCTGAAAATCGAAGTAGATGATATATTCTGGTGATCCCTCGTCTACCCAATTAGTAATTAAAACAATTATCTTCCAAAAACGTAACAAATTTGTTGAGAATGACCTCACTTCAAAAAACCCATGTTGAAATGGGTTTATCAAGTTATGCCTAATCCACTGTGATATTTAATTATTCTTTCTAATAATTTGCAAATCACTGATGTTTATTCCCTGGTCCTCACTCCCCATACTCTGTAGACATTTCAACTGTGTATGTCCATACTTAAACTCCCCTATAATAATACAGTCCAGTTGAACAGTTTATGTTGATATCTGCTTAAGAAAACTGGACGACACAGACACAGTCCTCAGAATTCACTTCCATCCCAGAAAGTTGTATTGAGCGTGACTGAAGATATAGTTCAGTTGATAGACTTAATTTGTCAGTCGTTTGTTGAAAAAGGCCAAACTGAATTACTACCAACACCACAAGCTAGTAATAACTGCTGGGGACCCTGTCTCCATGAAACTGCCATGGCGTTCTAACATATCAAGATGAACTCAAACGACACATAAAGAGGCGGACCCGTGATCATAGTTCAACAAATCAAACAAGTAGCCCATGCTGGAGCAAACAGCGTCAGTCAACATCATGTGCGATGAAATCGATGTGTTCATCCTGCTCCTCCATTACTATGCAGAATTCGGTCTTACATGCAGACTTACACTGGAGAGCACCAATCCTATTCGGGCAACGGTAGACTTTGCAGCGACAATTAAAAAATCGTGCAGACTGCAGGTTTCATTGCAGTAGGAAGTTCGCGAGGACGTCTGGTAAAAAATGAGTTAAGCAAATGTGCTAACAACACCAGACCTAAAGACTCTTCGACCGACGAGAGAGGTATTTGAAGAACATGTTCGCCGGATCACTCTACGACCGACGACAGAGGTATTTGAAGAACATGTTCGCCGGATCACTCTTCGACCGACGACATAGGTATTTGAATAACATGTTCGCCGGATCACTCTACGACCGACGACAGAGGTATTTGAAGAACATGTTCGCCGGATCACTCTTCGACCGACGACAGAGGTATTTGATGAACAAGTTCGCCGGATCACTCTTCGACCGACGACAGAGGTATTTGAAGAACATGTTTGCCGGATCACCCTTCGATCGACGACAGAGGTATTTGAAGAACATGTTCGCCGGGTCCACTACTAGACAACCATTGATTCCTCACCTTCACCACTGGGTGCCACGAAGCTGGATGGACACGTGGTGACGTATACAAATCATTAACACCAGTCACACTGCCATCTAGTGCCACTCTCGCCACAGCTGAAATTCTTGAATTAATCCGATATTAATTAATCACACAAACCCAGTCGCTCTACACCGTGTCGGTGTTCTGCAGCAAGATTATCATGTGCACTATGTTATGCCTGTCGATGAGAGGCTACTTAACTGTGCAAGTGACAATACACGCGTTGCTGCCACCAGCGTATATAGCGAAGAGAGTGGTACACTTGCAGACAATACCATGATTTCGCCAGTTTTTACCAAAATAAAGTTGTGTAGAATATACCTTGTTTGGGATGCTATAATGTATACTTCAAACATTATTGAGAAAACCACGTCATGTTTCGTTAATGGCGTTGATACAGTTATATAATACTTAAGAATGTTTGACTGTCGGCGCACAAATCAACTTTTGTACTGCACCATCACCTTTCCTGACCCTATGAAAATGATGTAAGACATCACATTTGAAACGCTGTCATAAATAGTTCTTAAGATATTGACAAAGAATATTACTAGATGAATTAATCGTCGCTGGTATAAATATGTTTAAATAACAGCTTTATACAAAGTGGTTTGATTACAACCAGGTCTACTTAATTTACGATTAAATAAAATGTCCCCATTTTGCCCTTTAATCCTGTTTTTGTGGTTTTCACGAGTTCTTTTTGTAAACCAGAGTCTGACATTTGTACTGACAATTCATCATTAATTGTAACATCTGGAAGATCGTTATAGCATAATCAAAACAATGTGGATCTCATTACCGTACCCTAAAGATCTCCAGATACTACATATTCATCATCAGAAAATAATTCACCATTTACCAACATTGACTTTGACCCACCAAGAATGACTTCATCAAATTCTGACCATTTCCATTTATACTGTAATAATTTTAACTTATTTAAAAATAAAGATTAGCAATATCCACTTGTAGATTGTGATCATGGAAATTTGAAATGCCATTTGTTGTTAGTAATAGTTGTTTCACATGAATATCTCTTCCTAAAACCATACTGAAACAGAAACAGTTTTTGAAACAAGACATGTTGATGACACAGGTCTGTAACTGCTTGGGTCACATTTACTCCTGTCTTATATGCTGGTGACACAGGTATATAACTGCTTGGACCACATTTACTCCTGTCTTATATGCTGGTGACACAGATATGTAATTGCTTCGGCCACATTTACTCATGTCTTATATGCTGGTGACACATGTATGTAACTGCTTGGGTCACATTTACTCCTGTCTTATATGCTGGTGACACAGGTATGTAACTGCTTGGACCACATTTACTCCTGTCTTATATGCTGGTGACACAGATATGTAATTGCTTCGGCCACATTTACTCATGTCTTATATGCTGGTGACACATGTCTGTAACTGCTTGGGTCACATTTACTCCTGTCTTATATGCAGGTGACACAGGTATGTAACTGCTTGGACCACATTTACTCCTGTCTTATATGCTGGTGACACAGGTATGTAACTGCTTGGGTCACATTTACTCCTGTCTTATATGCTGGTGACACAGGTCTGTAACTGCTTGGGCCACATTTACTCCTTTCTTATATGCTGGTGACGCAGGTCTGTAACTGCTTGGGCCACATTTATTCCTTTCTTATATGTCGGTGACACAGGTTTGTAACTGCTTGGGCCACATTTACTCCTTTCTTATATGCTGGTGACACAGGTCTGTGACTGCTTGGGCCACATTTACTCACGTCTTATATGCTGGTGACACAGGTCTGTGACTGCTTGGGCCATTTTTACTCATGTCTTATATGCTGGTGACACAGGTCTGTAACTGCTTGGGCCACATTTACACATATCTTATATGCTGGTGCCACAGGTCTGTAACTGCTTGGGTCACATTTACTCATGTCTCATATGCTGGTGACACAGGTCTGTAACTGCTTGGGCCACATTTACGCATGTCTTATATGCTGGTGTGATCCACTGCATACGCCACTCAGCTGGTACTTCACCAGAATGCAGCGATTTTCTAAACAAAAATTAAAAGGAGCTAGTTTAAAAGCAAGTTCTTTCAATAGTATACTTGAAATCTTATCAGGGCCACCTGTTTTTCTAGGTTGTATAGATAGATAGATAAATGGGTGGATGGATGGATGGATGGATGGATGGATGGATGGATGGATACATAGATAGATAAATGTATTTATTTTGCCAATATTGTACAGTACAAAGTAGTTATACAAATAAAACTTACATATAAACCTATAATGCAACTATATAACGCAATAGTTTTTAAATAGTCGCTATCATAGGGGCCACCTTGGGGTTTGGTAATTGTCAATCTTTTATGGAATTCGTAAATTATTGTATTCCATTGACGCATCATTGCCAAATCCTATTTAGATGCTTATATATTGAAGTATGTTTTATTAATGATTGCTTCTTCGCGCGTGTAGTATGTAGTGAATGTATGGGTACAATGTAATATGTTTATATCATTGGTTAGCTTCTCAATCCCCACCACATTAAATAAAAGAGTATCAATATCTGGAAAATGACGACCATCAAGATTTATATTTATGTTAGAACGATCAGTATCTTTAGGGAACATCGATTTGAGTTGCCTAGTTAAAATGGAACATTAACTGATATAATCAGAATAAAGCTTTACACCTGCTATTATATGGGATATACCAACTAAATCTTGCTGTTGAGGTTTTCTTTATATAACGCCAAAACGGTTTTATGTTTCCATCGTCCTGAGGCTGAACAGTCTGAAAAATACCACTGAGGTTCTGCCAGTTACAGCTTTTCGTAACCGTTTTCTAGTTTGTTTAGTCAATTCCTTGTATTTTAGCCAGTGTGTCGAGTATTTAGAATGTCTTGCCCGATTGTAGAAATGCTGTTTTCTTCCTAAAATACAGTTTATTTTCAAGCTATTTGATAACCAAGGTAAATGTATTATGGTTCTAGACCAGAATGTCGGCACTTATTTATCCAACGTAGTGTGTATATGTAACATGCAACGACCATGGGTAATTCATTGAGAGCCTCTTACTGTGTTGTTCTTGGTTACATGACACATCCAGTACAGTCACCTGCGCTGTTTCTGCTGCATCTAGGTTTCCGCTGCATTTCTATATTTTGCTGGACAGGGGCGGATCCAGAGATAAGTCTTGGGGAGACCCAAACACTTCAAGTGGCGCCCTATGCAAATTCATATTTGGTGGTCTGTGCCGGACCTACAGCACGACTTCGCTGTCGCGCTGACAGATCATGACATCGGAAGATGTGGGGGTGCTGTTGATTTTTTCCTGGATCCATCCTTGCCAAATGGCCTGCCCATCTCATCCTCTCAATAATCCTCCTGATACACTACATTGCATTCCAACCTCTTTTCTCAAGTCATTCGTCTTTCTTCTGTGTCTTTGTTCTTGTTATTCTTCTAACCTAGTTGTTCTCAGAAACTTGCAGCTTCTGTTGTTATTGTTCTGTCAGCGCCACTGTCTCCAGACCATATAGGCATGCCGGTGTAACACACTCTCTCGGGACTTTCCCTTTCAGCTTTTTCGAGATTTTTCTGCCCATCATAACTCCCTCTACCTTTCTCCAAGCATTAGCTCCTGCTTGTATTCGGCGTCGCACCTCCACATTTGAACACCCATCCGCCGTAATCATTCCTCCAAGGTACACAAAGTCGTCCATTTGCTTAGTTTCGTTTCCATACAGCCTAATGTCCTATTCCTCTCTCTGTTGTCTAAGCCACACCACTTCTGTCTTTTCCTGGCTCATTCTCAGGCCCTGTTTCTTGAACACATGTACCATTCCTCCAACATGTCTTGTACCTCTTGCTTACTTTCTACTACTATGTCCACATCGTCTGCATACATAATGTTTCTGCGAACATCCTTCGTGCAGATCTTCCTGCTGATTATAATATATATATATATATAAATGATAATGGTTTTAGCATTTCCTTGCCTCAATCAGATGTTAACAGGAAACTCTTCTGACATCCCAGATCCGCTACAACTCTTCCTGTTGTTCTTTCATACATTGCCCCAACATTCTAGCTTCTGCTTCTGGCACTCCCATCCATCTCACTGTTGCTAACATCATCTCTCTTGGGACTGTGTCGTAGGCCTTCTCCAGGTCCACAAATCCCACTGCCATTCTCCCTTGCATCTCCAACCTCTTATCCACCTGTCTCAATGCAAACATTGCATCCATCTGCCCTTTCTGAATCCCTGTTGTTCTTTCCCTACTCCCTGTTATATTCTCTTTCGAATCCTGCCGTCCGTGATCCTCTCTACCAGCTTCATGATGTGACGTAGAAGTGTATTTCCCCGAATCTTGCATATCTCTCTTCTTCTTCCATATTGGGATAATTAACCATGTCAACCACTGTTCTTGTACTTTACCTTGCCTCATACATGTATTCAGCAGCCTCTTTGTCCACCTGGTTCCACTCTCCCCTGTTACCATTATCGTCTCAACATGCATCTCATCGATACCACGTGCTCTCCCCTTCTTCGTCCCTTTTAACCCAATCTGTATCTCTGTATCACTAATATCAGCTAACTCCACTTTCCGTTTTACATACGATGGTAATTCCAAGTCATTGTTATTTTCTTCATGGTTCAGAAGCTCCTTGAAGTAGTTTTCCCACACCTTCAACACGGCTTCTTGTTCTGTCACTAACTTCCCATTTCTATCTATTATCATTGTCCTACCTTTCAAGTCCTTACTATTCTCATCCATGTATCGGGCGATTATGTATATCATCTTCTTTCCACCATCCTCATCTAGCTTGCTGTACGCATCTGCTTCCATGTAACTCCTCGCTTTATCAACAGCTATCTTTGCCGCTTTCTTTTTTGTCCGTATATGTGTATCAGTCTTGCATTCGGTTGATTTCCCCTCTCCTAGGTCTGCTCTTGGACCCACGTATATTACCCACGGCCACGCCAGTATACTGCGACTTTAATTGTATAGACTATAGTCACCTATTCGGTTTCTGCCCTATCTGAGTTTCTGCCTCATTACGATTATATAGCTGGATCTCATATTAAATACATCTTTAGTCAGATATATCGGACACAATGAGCAAAGGACGTCTACAAACTTGCAACAAATTTATTTGTCTCAAATTAAAAAGAGGCAAACAGGTTTTTGACAGATATTTTTATAGCGAACGCTGACCACGTATCTACAGTGCACCACATCGGTGACGCCTGACGGTGATGTAAACAACCGTAATATTTAAATTTATTCGGCGAAATTGTAAGCAACTATTCACCCTAATCACCACAGGAAAGTTAACGAACAGCCCGTTTATACAGTGAATGCGTTGCGATTTGTCGCACAGTGTCAGTGATGATTTTGAACACGATGATGCAGAAACCGAGTGCTTCCGTATGGCGCGTGAAGTGATTATCGTCTTACGAATAGTTTAGGTATTTCACTAAAAACAACAACAACAAACAATTTGACGCTTTGTCTGCATGCCATTGATGAAATAAGTGGCTCTGATTAATAATATTGATACGTTGTTGAACGATTTCAAAAAATTGAGCGACAAGGTGGTAGTCTCAGAGCGTGTTGAAATGGGTGTAGTGTGGGTAGGCTTATTATTTATGGGGAGTAGATTCCAAGCTGTTATAACTCGAGGATAAAATGAGTATACATATGTATTCATGCGTGCATGTAGACTTTTTGTAGTTGTATGTATTTGTTGGGATCGCTGTTTTTTGTGTACGGGAGCATGGGACTAGTCTATTGTATATTATGAATGAATGAACGTTTATGTGCGAACAAATAAATAGTGTGACATGCTGGATATACATATATCTTACCTGTTAGATGTTGCACTAGTTTACTGAAAATACTTATGAACAAAACACATATGAAAAAAACCATATTCAATTTAGCACACCGAAACAAACCTCTGCGTTGCAGATATCCCGCAATGCACCGCTACAGTGTAACATTTTGTTGGTGATGGGGACCATTCATTTATTAATGAGCACGACAAATTTGCGGCTTAGGCTTTAGCCTAGGCTTAGCCTTAGGCTAAATACTACGATTGAAAACCAATATTAGTCCTACTGAGCTCAAGCTGGTCAGCTGGTTACAAGTGGACACAACACAATATGACTTGTTCGATTATTTCAATATAACAGGCAAACAACATTGTCATGGTATTGTTACAAGATCCTGTATTATTGTCTATTGTGTGTCGTTAATCACTTAATGTGTTGTGTTTGTGTTGTGTGTGTGTGTGTGTGTGTGTGTGTGTGTGTGTGTGTGTGTGTGTGTGTGTGTGTGTGTGTGTGTGCGCGCGCGCGTTTAAGTATATGTATATGTATATATATGTATGTATACGCGCGCACAAACACACATACCACTAAAATAGTTTCATCATGAATTTTATTTTGAATGAAGTACATACGAAAATAGACCGGCCAAATCCTAATTTTATTTCGTAAATGACACCTGCATCAAAAATCGTGCGTCCTATTTGCTTTGTGTAAATGTGAGATGAGGCACTTGAAGGCGCTCTCGGCTTTGTTCTCGGCCTGAGTGTTTATTCTGCAGTTGCGTTTTTTCTTCTGCTAGCCTACAGAGAGTATCCTCTCCTCGTCTGAGACCTCTGTGTACTTCCTGCATCCATGTGGATCGGTGTTCAGCAAAATCCTCCCAATTTTCAACATATATGTCTAGTGCCTTCAAGTCTCGCTTGCATACGTCCTTGAAGCGCCGATGGGGACGTCCTGCAGCTCTCTTTCCAGTGGCCAGCTCTCCGTAGAGGATGTCTTTTGGAAGTACCCCATCTTCCATCCTACGCACGTGGCCGAGACAACAGAGGCGGAGTTGCCTGAGAAGGGTCACCAGGCTCACAGACTTGGCACGTGAGAGGACCTCTGCATTGGGGACTCGGTCCTTCCAGGAGATCCCGAGGATGCGTAGTTTTGTAGCTCGTCCTCAGTATGCGTGATGACTGCTACATCATCCGCAAACAGAAAGTCTCTGACGAGGGCCAGGCGCACATTGGTCTTCGCTTTTAGGCGAGACAGGTTGAATAGTTTTCCATCAGATCTCGTGTGCATGTACACTCCCTCTGTCGAAGATCCAAGGGCAAAGAATATCCCAAAGAGGGTTGGGGCGAGGACGCAACCCTGTTTGACGCCACTGGTAACGTTAAAAGTCTTGAAAGTAGAACTGTCATACAGGATTGTACCTCTCATATTATCGTGGAATGACCAGATTTGAACAGACCAACCCTGCTCTCAAGGTCGAAGGCTTTGGTAAGATCAATGAAGGCTTCTTCTTCTGTTCCCTGCATTTCTTATGTAACTGTCGAACCAAAAAGATCATGTTAATAGTTTATCTATTTGCTCTGAAGCCACACTGGGATTCGGGGTAGACTCTGTCAGCGAGTATGTGTAGTCTGTTCAGGATGACACGAGCAAACAACTTGCCAACTACGCTCAGGAGTGAGATGCTTCTGCAATTGTTACAATCACTCTTGTCTCCTTTGTTTTTGTATAGCATGACGATGTTGGCATCCTTCATGTCTTGCGACATGGCCCCTTCACTCCTGCACTGACAAATAAGTACGTATAGGGGTTCGAGTAGAGTGCTATTGCCGCATTTGATGATTTCTTGTGGAATTCCATCGCTTCCAGGTGTTTTTCCACTGGAGAGGTTGTCAATAGTCTTCCTGAGTACGTCGATGGTTGGTTCCTCGTCCAGCTCTGTTAGAATGGGCAGACATTCTATGTCATCCATGGCTGAGCTGGTGACAGCATTCTCTCTGGAGTATAGTTTTGAGTAGTACTCTACCCACCTCTCCATTAGCTTTTTCATGTCATGGATGGGCTCGTCTGTCGAGGACCTCAAGGGGGCTGTCTTGCTCTGAGTAGGGCCTATGGCTTTCTTGGTGCCGTAATGCATGGCCCCAGTGTTGCCTGTATCAGCTGACCTCTGGATCATCTTGCATATCTGGCGCCATTATTCCTTCGCACAGCGCCTGGCAATCTGCTGGATTTTGCTTCAAGGGCTGCACGCTTCGCCTCGATAACTGGAGTCATCACACTGCAGTTATATATATATATATATATATATATATATATATATATATATATATTACACACACTGAATTAATCTGAATTAATTAGTTATATGACCTTCCAATTAGCAAAAACGGCAAAACTTCAAAGTCAGTACAACTGATTCTGGTTCTGAGATAATACCAAAACTGTGACATATTGTTTTTATATAACAGCAGGATGTAGTTGATTCAGGTGCTGAAACAATGCTTAATTGGGATTGATATTGTACAAGTAACTACAACATGTACATAGTTGATTCAGATTCTGAAATAATGCTGAAATTGTATCAATTTCATTCATATTACTACAATAGTTAATGTACAAAAATGTGTGTTTATGTATAAAACGTGTTAAAAAAACAAATGCATTTTCAAAAAGTGTCCACTCTGAATTTCATGCAACGTGAGTTACAAGCTAAATTATGTTATGAACATATATATATATATATACTTTTAGTTCACATTCAAATTGTTGTAAATGCTTTCTGCAAACGTACCACACACACACACACACACACACACACACACACACATTTATATATATATATATAATATGTATATTCAATATATATATATATATATTTCATGTTTTAATACTGGGAAAGACCAGACTTCACACTGTTACAAAATGTCCACACCGAAATAAAACATTACCATTTTTTCTTTAAACCCACATCAAAAACCAAGAACCACTAGGACAGTGTATATGATTGTTAATGACATATATGACGCCACTGATCACATATTTACCAAGTAGTGATGTTTATTTGTAGCTATTTAATTAAAGAAGTAGTGATGTTTATTTGTAGCTATTTAATTAAAGAAGCGTTGTGGAAATACAACTTTTGTTTATTTCTCGCCAAAAATGGTACGAAAGTAGTAGAGTTATGTTTTTATTTGCATTGATTACTACACTTAATGCTACGAAATGGTTGTTTGTACAACTCTGCTCATTTGAAATATATTCTGATGATATGTAATGCTCAGTTAATTGTTTTTCCAAAATGATTGATTTGGTTAGATTTTGCATACCTTCCCATCATTAACATATTATAGATAAATATAAAATTTGTCATTCTGCCCAAATGTTAATGGATTTAATAACCATAGATATAGTACTACACACTGGATATCTATATTTGACCCTCCTGAGACACGACTCCCCTCATTACTAGGAAAATGCCCATATGAGGAATACTTTTGTATTGATTTCCCACTTTTATACTGCTATTTCTACTATTATCCATGTCTTTAGGACAGTTTCGTGTTTGTGTTTTGGAAAATACATGACAGGTATACATTCAATCTAAGAAAATTTTTGAAATACTGTTTTGACCAACCAATTGTTATGTTGTCCGCATATTTTCTGTTTAGTATGCCATCCAATTAAAACAAAATCAAGCTCATCAAGAACAACGAGATTTGAAGGACTTTGTCTTCCTGTGACAAAATATGTGGTTATATATATTTAACAAACAAACTGCTATACTACTTTCAACAACAAAATAGCAGATATTCTGCTTGAAGTTACTTAAATGTTGCGTCCGAGGGAGCGTGACTAGTGTAGTGGTTACCACTTCCGCCTGGCATGCCAGTGCCCTGAGTTCAACATTGGGGACTGTGTACCCCTCGTGACTCGGATATCACGTTATTGTCGGTCCTGTCTTAATTCTGGGCGTAAAAGAACCACTGAGGACGACAAGCACCCTGGCAGTGACCACCCCCAGTGCCAGCATAAAAAGGTCGGTTTGGCGATAACGTTCTGAAAAAGGCTGACAGCAGTTTGTAAGTCCTTTCAATGCTTAAATGTGGAGCCATAAAATGTGGGACTTAAGATGGTGACTCACTTCCGGTTACGGAGCGCCCTCTTGCGATTGTTGCCTCACTTCGGATGACGTCACATCCTTAGTTATCGCCCTCATGGTCATGAGAGTTACTCACACCACAACAAAGAGATTACAGAAACAGTTGACAATAACAAATGACATCTGTTTAACATTATCAATAAACGGACACTTTTAAATCTTGAACACCAAAGCATTTTCCTTCAGACAAGTACACAATCAACATATGTTTACGATCACCACAAGAGTTGCATTATACAACAAAGAGATTACAGAAACGGTTGGTAATGACAAATGACATAATGTTTTTTATCACACACGCACATGCCTTTGAATGAGCCTCATGGACGTTGAAACGCGAAGCCATCAAATGTAACGATATAGCCTACAAAAACTGTACATCCATCGTAATATATTACCAACCTTTTTTTGTAATCTCTGTGTTATCCAATCAACTCCCATGATCATAAACAGATGTTGGGTGCATTGTTGCTTCATGTAATATTTCAATATGCAAATGGCAAACTCCTTCATTCATTCCCGAGTTACACATCAACACGCACCTGATAAGAGGCGGTCATCCACCAACACACCCGTCCTACCCACAAGACTCCTTTGAAGATAATGTTCGTAGAAGTCCCCTTCAAACATGCTCAACAACCTCCCGGCATGTACTGCGCTCCAACAGAGACCACGTCATCACCTACGTTAACCCTAAGCCAAAACACCACTCGTCGCACTGTCACAAGAAAACAACAACAACAATACCACCACCACCACTACCAGCAACAACACCATCACCACTACCAGCACCAGCACCACCACCGCCACCGCCACCACCACCATCACCACCACAACCACCACCATCACCACCACAACCACCACCATCACCACCACAACCACCACCATCACCACCACAACCAGCACCAGCACCACCACCACCACCACTACCACCACCAGCATAACCACTACCAGCACCACTACTATTACTATTACTGATAATAATAATCAGTGATACTAGCGATGATTATTACCAGTGACATAGTAATAATACCAGGCGGCGCCCCCGGCCGTTCAAATATCGCCTTCGGCGTCTCCCCAAGGCTCGGCACTGGGACCTCTGCTTTTCACCATCGGCGACGTCATCAGGCAACATTTAACTGCCATATGCATGCAGACGACACACAGCTGTACATCGAATTCAACATCACTCATGAAAACGACAGACTTTCATCGTTGAGTACAATCGAACACTGCGTCAAGGATGTCCGCGCATGGATGAACACTACTCTCAGGACATAGGCGGTTCCAGAGGGGGCCTAAGGGTACGTGACCCCCCCTTGCTAGACCTTTGGAATTTCGCCGTACAATGCCCGCGCTAAAGTGGCGTGCTCCTAGAAACCTGCTGTTGAATGTGCCCCCTAGACGTTCGTAAATTGTGAAAAAGCAAATGTGCTGAAGCTCCGGCTCAGTCCACCCACAGGAGTTTTAGTTCGGCCTGCAAGGTTTTTTGGGAGCCTCGCTGGAGGAAGGGCAATATACCCTGTAACATGAAACAATTTATATCAGCTGTCGAATGTCTATGTTTTTTACATAAGCAGTCATTGTGTACGTAAAACAGTTCGATGTCGTAGTATGCATGGCTATAAAAGCCAAACAAATGCATCCTGCTTCAACAGACATCGCAAAAAACCATATAAGTGGTGTTGACAATAGTTTAGATCTATATGATAGAATTTGTTTGCTTCCCAGAAATCATAGTAAATATATAAATTGAGGAACTTCGAAATTTCTCCCCAAAAAAGAATGCGTTGGTACACATTTTGAAATTCTAGCCCACTGATCACAGCATTCTCATTGAACGCCTATTAAAGTGGTACGGCATATCTGGCACAGCTCTAAGCTGGTTTTCTTCGTATCTAACTGATAGATACCAAACTATAAAGATTGGGAACTGCTTTTCAGCTGCACTGCCTGCTTTATTTGGTGTTCCCCAAGGTTCTGTTCTTGGGCCTTTGCTTTTTACTCTTTACACCACGCCACTAAGCTCTGTTATACAAAGACATAACTTGGATCATCATACATAAGCTGATGATACTCAGATCTACATTTCGTTAGCTACCCCGGATACAAATCGCTCCCTTAACCAACTTAATGATTCCCTTCAAGATATCTTCCACTGGATGACTGACAGCAAGTTGAAATTAAATGCAAATAAAACTGAATTGATCATTATTTGTACTCTAATGCAGCGTAGTAACTGGATGGTCTTTTCCCTACGCGTATTTTGAATCAGTATATCACGCCAGCAACCTCGGTGCGGAATCTAGGAGTGATCTTTGACAGTAACTTCAATTTCCGACAACACATATCTCAAACATGTCGCTGCTGTTTTGATAATATTCGTGATCTTCGCTGTATTCGCCGGTATATGACATTTTCTGTTTCTAAAACTATTGCAACAGCGCTTGTTAGCAGCAGGCTTGACTATTGCAATTCCCTCCTTTATACTATCGCTAGCAAGGATATCACAAAACTTCAGCGTGTCCAAAATTGTCTAGCAAGGGTAGTTACAAGATCTCCTCGTTTTTCTCGCTCTGTACCACTTTAGAAGTCTTTGCATTGGCTTCCTGTACGATGTCGCATACTATTTATGATCTATACCATTACACACAACTGTCCAGTAAGCAACCATCTTATTTGCATTCATTGTTTACTCCTGTAAGAAAACCTATGCAGCTTCAATCATCTGGTTCTGACCTACTTTGTGTTCCTAGAGTCAACACTAACATTGGAACTAGGGCTTTTTCTGTTGCTGCACCAACTCTTTGGAATATGTTCCCTCTTAGTGTTAGATCAGTTGACAATATTATAAAATACCCTCGTCATTTAAAAACTTATCTTTACAACCTTGCTTATCCACCGTAGCTCCCTAGCGCCTTGACCCATCTGTTGACAACTGGAATACTACTTATGGTTTTTGAGATTTACCAATCCTGTTGTTTTTATGCGCTTCTGAGCTTGATTTCCAAGAATTTTGGCGCAATAGAAGTTATCTTATTATTATTATATATAACTTTCCCCAACACCGTGTCAACGCTTTTCACGTAATATGCCATTTTAATTTAAAATGTCGTGTAAGAAAAAATATTATATCCGCTTGACATACGTTTATTGTTTCGCTGACATATATTATAGTTTACAAGTATTATGAAATAAGTCAATATTAATTGTGTTGTACAAACACGTTTTTAAAAACAGCTGTAAATGAACGTTTAGCTCAGAATGCAACGTTAATTTATTATTTATCCTAGCGCGCGATAATATAGCCTAGTAATTTATTGTTTTTAACACAGATACTTTGTTCTTTATTAAACATTGCAACTGATTGTATTTTTTTAATTAATGAAGTTATATTTATCTTTTTTAAACTGTCTTTGTCGCTTTATAAGTATATTATTGTTATTTTTTTAAATATAATAATAGTTATACATTGTACTATTACTGTTTTGTACTTTCTATCGTAGCAATAGCTATCAATGAAACTATGTTTAAACATGTTCTCCCGATACGTGTATCGTTAAATGTAGGAAATGATCGTTGCTTACACAAGCATAAAGATTGTGTAAACAATGCCGAATCTAATAGCATATAACATTGTAAATACCACGATTGTAGGCAATGCGTGAACCATTATTACTTAAATTAGTTTTATTTTACTAATTCCATTTGTGCGCGTAGTATAACATATCTAAAATTGCTAGCTGCCTCACTCAAGAATACTGCAAATCAAATACGTTGTTTTGCATGTCTAGGTCTTTGACTTTGTACAATGAATGCATCCTAAGTCATGTGACGATATTCAATGTATTTCGTTTATTTATTCTTTAAAATCCAAAATAATACGCTGTTCAGCAGTGATAACAAATAAATATTATAATAATCAGCATTATCATATTCATAATACTAATAATATGCATACTAATCGTAATAGTCATAATAGTCATAATAACCAAACTAACCATAGTAATCACAATACTGATATTAATCATAAGAATCATACAAATAAATAACTATACTATAGCTCAGACCTTTTTTTTACATAAAACTGAACTAGAGAACGTAAGTGACACATACGAATTTGTATAAGGTATTTTAACGTAAAACGTACTATTGATAGCTAAACAAAATAAATATATGGATAGACATCTTGAATTCCGTTCAAATAAAATAATGCAACAATCGGATAATCAATAATCAGAAAAGTATTTATTAACGTATCCGCATAACTAGAATACTTCATTATTAATTGTCAATTAAAAGTAATCGAATGTGTTGTGATAATAGAATTATCCAATGATCCATCGTGACAACTCATTTAACAGCTTGGTATTCATAAATTATATTAAATAACTCTTGCTGACTTGGAATGTCTGCCCCGTACAAAAACGGTTCCTTGCCATTTCGTGAAAACGATATATTCCAATTAAGACTTTTGTAAACGAGTTCGTCCGCGCGCAATTCCGTGGCAATTCGGATGTGATGTTGTTTTAATCACACCTTGAACGTTTACAGTGAATGGTGACTTTCCAACCGTGTTTAGTAACAATTGTAGCTGAGTTCAACATCAACTTCAACAAATTAAGTAAACAGAAACGAACCATTGACACAATACGAAAGGGTCACTGAAATGGACAATGCACGAACTTAACCTTACGACAAGTTACGTACGACACGTAAAAATATATCAACATTTCACGCAATCACTATTGTATCATTGATATTCCAAATATTCCGTAAACCACTCCCCAAACTATTAAAAAACACAGTACAAATAACACGAGGTGTGACTAATTTACAAATACTAACCCGTCATATATTGCTGTATCTATTTATCGTGTGAATGTGTGCAGTGGTAAGAATCGTGAAACCGGAAACTGGCGAGAGTTTGCGTGATTTCGAACCTGGGCTGAAAATAGATCAGCGGAAAAAATGTTTTGTTGCAGTATAATGAGCAAACTTGTCTTGATATGCGATGTATTAATCGTTGCTTTGTGTCGTGCAAGGATTGGTAAGTAGATGAAGTATAAAACTAACCAACCGTTTTATCGAGCGCAAATAGATACAAAGATTATCCGCTAATTTAGCAAAAAAATGTAAACATTTCAACTACCCAATAATCATACACAATGTAAATGTAAAAGTGACAAAGACAAATTGAAAAAGAGCAAAGTCATAGACCCCCGGCCCTAGTCTACACTTAGTCTAGCCTAGTTCATGCTACAATAACAATGCTACACATTGCCTGGTCGGATTATACATTTTTATGTGCCTATTTTGACGTTTTCATAGTAGAGAAAGCATATGCCACTTACACAAAACGTTCTTTAAAATAGTTTGCCCAAGCCAAGGCCGGAGATCGATACTCTAAAGACTAAACAATTAAGTTATTAACAATTGCTGAATTAGTAAACTGCATTGCCATGGCATTGCATTTGCAGTGCAAACATCGGTCGATGTTTTGTTTGTGTCGGCTCCGGATGTGTGATGGTGTGCATACGCCAGATGCAGTGGCAATGTCAATACCAGTTGACAGTTGAATACTTTGTTAGTTCCAACAATTTTAATTGATATGTACAATAATACGATGTAATTTCCTTAACTAATGTATGTATACGTACATTGAAAAGCACAATTTTAAAATAAACGTTTAATTCCGAAATTAATAAAATTATAACAAAAACACCAATGTTAATTGTAATGATTTTTTTCACACAGTCACCGAAGGTAACATACACCGGAATCAACGTTTTCAAAGTTCAAGTATCCTACTATTTTAAGTGTGATGTAAGGTCAGACCATAGCCTATCATTTGGTTTCAAGCGACAAGTATTTGCAATTGTACTTGGTCGATTATACGTTTCAAAATATCAAGTACATTTCAAGTATACAACTTGATTATTTATAATACAAAATATTGCATCTGTACCGTGCTGCACAATATTGTTGAATAAAATGTAATTGTTCTTGAACTAATGTAGTTGTGATTGACGTGTTTATGTTTCGAAGTGCATGTACTTGAACTATTGTACTTGTATCAGGGATTGTATTTGATCCAATGTATTTGACCCTAACCCTGTCAATGTGCTTACTACTGACTTCCTTACTCTCTTACCTACCAGAAACAAAATATAAAACATGTTGGCCATTTTAATTCAGCCTGGAGTCTGACTGTTGCCTACCTCTAAAATTTGCATCGATCCCTAAAATCAACATCCGCAGTAACTTACAGAACAAACCGGAGAACATATTTCACTGTGCACGAGCTGATAATTTATTACCATCGCTCCTGAAACGTGGCTAAGCCGCGAACTCGTTGACAACAAAACAACTCTGGGTACATTGCACTGCATATTGGCAAAACAGATGCTACATACGAATGTTAATAGAAATATGCCATTTTCTTTAAACCTGAGGATACGTTTTCGAACGGGATCCACATTGGAAATGTCTATACATCTTTCTGTCACGTTATTTAAGAATTTTTTTAGAGTACCAGGTTTTAGAGAAAACAAATTAAAATTATTGTACGGAAATACACCGTCCCACGTAAACAATTCCATAGTGCCTAGCAGTTATGCCTTAAATAGAAGTCACGCTCAATCTCGTCTGTTATAAATGTACAACGGCGTAAATAGCAACTATAACGAGATCTATCGCTCGAGATTTTATGGGGATGCTTAATGACGGGGACGCATAAGTTAATGGCTGGCTGAGGAGTCATTGTCACGTCTGATGTTGCAGCTGTTCCCAAGTGGCCAGAGTGCCGCTACACAAAACAAGGCTTCGAATACGAAGGATACCGTAACACAACAAACCAAGGAGTGCCATGTCTGCCCTGGACAGCACAAAAGGTCAGATCTACCAGCATTGTTTCTGTGCACACTCTATGCCACTATGGAACTCGCTCACACAGGAAGCAGTTACAGCCTCCCCGCCTGTCATCCAGTCACTGACAGTATATAAATCCGTGTTCTATTAACCATGAACTTCACACTTTCATTGAATTTTAATTACTTTTTATTAACAAATTAATTTATTGTTTTATCCCACAAACTAATGCAGCATCACAGTTTGCAGTATATCCTTGAAGACTTTGTCTACACATTTGCTCATTTCTCCACAGCCTAAACACAGATGCCGACTGCCGGGCAGAAGCAACGTTTGCTCAAACTCCCCCGTCAAAGGGTGCACTAGGTGGGCAGGTCCTTGGTGTTACGTGGACTTGGACCCACCCGAACGGATTTGGCAGTTATGCGGCATTCACATGTGCGATGAAGGTAACTTGAAGACAGGTCGTTCATTATGTATATCTTAAAATCATGTTATACAATAAAACTTGTATATATTGTAACATGTTGATCGCCGAAATTATATATTCAATATTGCGTGAGTGTGCGTGTGTTTGTTTGTGTGTGTGTGTGTGTGTGTGTGTGTGTGTGTGTGTGTGTGTGTGTGTGTGTGTGTGTGTGTGTGTGTGTGTGTGTGTGTGTGTGTGTGTGTTTGTGTGTGTGTGTGTGTGTGTGTTTGTTTGTTTGTTTGTTTGTGTGTGTGCATGTGAGTGTGTGTTTGTGTGTGTCTGTGTGTGTTTGTGTGTGGGTTGGTGGGTGTGTGTGCGTGCGTGCATGTGTGCGTGTGTGTGTTTTAAAGACCTATTTCTTGTTGTGGAAATTTAAGTGTTTTAGAAGGAAATAAGGAGAACAGGACAAAGGGCACTTCCTTGCCTCAGGCCGATGTTAACTATTCAGACACCTCAGATCCAATCACAACTCTTCGTTTTGTTTTCTCGTACATTGCTTCCACCATTCTGGCTTCTACTTCTGGCACTCCTATCTATATCACAGTTGCCGTCGCCATCTCTCTTGGGACTGTGTCGTAAACCTTCTCCACGTTCACAAATCCAACTGCCATTCTACTTTGAATCTCCAACATAATCTCTACCAGCTATCTTAATGCAAACATCTCGTCTGTCGTCCATATGTGAATCCTCCAAACCAAGATCCTCACTAGCAGTGGTGTGACTTAGAAGTGTGAAGCCACTGTATTGTGTGACTTAGAAGTGTGATGTTACTGTATTGTGTGACTTAGAAGTGTGATGTCACTGTATGGTGTGACTTAGAAGTGTGATGTCACTGTATTGTGTGATTTAGAAGTGTGATGTCGCTGTATTTATTAAGGTCTTGCACATCTCCCTTCCTCTTCCATATTGGGAACATTAGATATGTCCGCCACTCCACCGGTACACTGCCTTGCCTTACACGTATGTTTAGCAGTTGCCATGTCCTGCTGACTCCAGTTTCCCCGTTGCCATTACTATCTCCTCACGCATGTTATCGATACCATGTGGTTTCCCTTCATCATCCCTTTCATCCCGGTTTGTATTTCTGCATCAGCAATATCATCTACCTCCCTCTACATACGATGGTAATTCCAGACCGTTGTTATTTCCTACCTGGTTTAGCAGCGGTAGATTTTTCCAGACCTTCAGTACTTCCCATGACGTCTCGTTTCTATCATTGATCACCGCCCACAAGTTCACGGCCTTACTATTCCCATCCTATTCCCATCCTATTCCCATCGGGCTGTTTTGTATATCATCTTATTTCCGCCATCCTCATCTAGCTTGTTATACACGTCTGCTTCCATATACCTCCTCCCCTCCTCCTCCTTCTACCAGCAAATATATAGATGTTCTCTTTGTTGTTTTTCTTCTGCTCATACGTGTGTATCATATTTGAATCCGGTTGATTTCTTGTCTCGTTGGCCTTGTCTATTTTTTCTCCAGACTTCCTTCTTTTCGCACGCTGCCTTTGCGGCGTCGTTTATACACCATCATTGGTACTACTCTGAGATATTCCGATGTTCTTCCACGTAGCTTCTCTGCAGCTCTCAAACACACGCTTCTTTGTACTTTTTCCATATTTCGTTCAAACCACAAACTTCTTCCCAGATTTCGTCATACGTAACCTGCTCATTGTATTCAACAGCGACGTAATCTTTGCACATCCACCATTTAATAATCGTGCTGCCTACTGTTCTAGTTTGTTTTTCTTCTGCATTCGCCCAATGAACACCATTGGCTTGTGCTATGTCGCGACATGCTCTTCAGCCATAGATTCGCAATCCCTAATCTTCCATAACTGTTGCATCCGGACAATCATCAGATCTTTTACCGTTTTGTGTCGTGTACTCCTGTAAGTAATCTTGTGGCTTCGAAACAACAACAAAATATGTCTGACCCTGATCGCACTGACTGTGAATTTCTGTCATAGCTGATCGACAAAATTACGCACTGCACAAGAACACCACACAGACAATAACAGACAATAATCATTTTGATAAATCAGAATTAGCCGTGGACGGTAATATGACGTCTTGTGCAATTATCGGACCAGCCATTATGCCAGAGTGGACTGTGGCTCTCGGCGACCATTATGAAATTCAGGAGTTGAAGATTTATACAACTGGTAAGTCCTGGAACGCTACCGCTAAGCCATGAATGCATATATATATGGCAACTTGGAACGTAACGTGAATAAATCATGTACGTTACTTTGCATCCGTCAAGAGATCATTTAGGAGACTGAAATGTTGAAAAATTCTTGCATATGTATCTTGGAAATTTGGGTTTTTGGTCTCCTAAAAGATCAAATAAGTTAACACATTTAGCATGCGTTTCGTTGTATAATATATGTAGTATATACATTTTTATGTCCAAGTCTTATCATGCAAATTGGGATTCAAGCTGGATAACAAATGTAGACATGTACACGATGGTGTCATTGGCGTCACATGCCTTCATCATATAGTTCATGTAATGCAATCTTTGTACGCAGTTATCATTTACTTTAATCAAATTATAGGAGCAGCCAAAATGCCCATCCTTCGGATTGTGTTACAGCCGACATAATCATATAGTTACGTCGGTCAATTGCGTCGCACGCTAAACGTCGCCGCATTACTGTAACACTTGTACTAGGCTTTGTCTGTGTTTACATAAGTTAACATAAGGAACGAACAGATTATGAATTTTCAACATTGTGCGACTCCACAAACGTCGTAACATTACACGTGTTTACTTTACTCCATTTTGTAATTATCAAACGTAGATATTTGTAATGTTATGACGTCATCATTTGAAAGTACCCTTGTTTGACCTTCGATTCACGCTTACTGCACCACCTGGTAGCTCTACAACTTTGTGACGAGGAGATGTAAGGCTTTCCAACGGGCGCCTATTATGGGTTCTTATCGGTCAAGGGTTTCGTACTGGGCGATAGACGATCGTTCGCAAGGTTATGCGTTTGTCTACGACGTGCGCCCTTTGGCTTTCCCGATCACTCCATGATCTCCATTCTACCTTCCTACCGCCAGAAGCTTAGAACAGCGGAACCCTGCGTTCGCAATATCAAGCGCTGGAACCCTGAAATTATTCAGCATCTCCAAGGCTGTCTGGCCAGTACATAGTGGGACTCGCATGCACAACCTCTCATGAATATGCAGACACCCGTACACCGTGACGTCTTACAAAAGCTTCTGGCAGGATCTGTGTATTCCCTAGAAGTCAAAGTCAAAGTGTTCAGCAACGATAAGCCGTGGTTCACCAAAGACTTAATTCAAGCTGAAAGAGAAACAGGATGCTTTCAATAGTGGACACCGTGCACTCTACGAGAAAGTCAAGTACGATGTCCAAAGCACGATACGGGGAGCAAAGACTGACTACAGGCGCACGCTTGAAGGCCATTTCCTCTCCAACGACACTCGCACTCTCTGGCAGGGCCTGCAGAGTGTTACTGACTACAAGCAGAAGCCTTCCACTCCTAGCTGTGATTCTGCAACACCGGACAACCTCAGCAGCTTTTACGCTCGTTTCGACCGTCATAATTGTATGATTGTCTCGGTCAGCCCGCCCGCCCGACTCTGCTATGCCACTCCCTCCTTTCTTCACCGTGCAGGAGCACGAGGTGAGGAAGCTCTCCAGGCAGCTGAGCAGCAGGAAGGCAGCTGGTCCTGACAATCTTTCCACCTCCACACTAAAACACTGCGCTGATGAACTAGCTCCTGTATTCAAGGAACTGTTTAATTCTTCATTCCGTCAGCACACTGTTCCTGTCTGTTTCAAGGCAGCAACTATCATCCCTGTCTTGAAGAAATCCAAGGTGACAGCTCTGAATGAGTACCGCTGACTAAACAACAACAACTGTTTAACTATAATCTGCTTGGGTCTTGCCTGTGGTTGATATTGCATAGAAGCTTTAGACGAGCACAGTGAACCGCGCTTGCGGCCGCGGGTTCCATATTATCGCCCAGCTTGCCGATCTTGTAGAACGAAATGTAATCCGTTTCAATCTATACTCAAATAATGTCAGTCGATCCATCTACACTATGTGAATGTTTCATTTAATCCATGTATATATGTAACTGTTAGAACTGGAACACATGATAAATAAAAAGGTGTATTTTATAACATAAAATGCTCCACCAGCAAGGCCAAAGATCACAAATAGTAAATTCATCACGCATGCCTCCGTCACCCAGGCCATGGTAACAAACTTTTAAGAAAATACAATGCCAAGTTCTGGTTCTTATACTTGTGAATATAGTATCTGTTTGTAATAATGTACTAAAATATTTGTAATAAAAGAAGATGTATTTACTGCCTATATGCAAGGTTCTTTGCACAATAAAATATATATTTAATGTATGAACACATATGCCTAGAACATAAAATTAGTAAACTTGTTCTTCTTTCTACCATACCTATAAAGCCACGTACATTTTAGTTTACATATAATTTATTTAATTAGTGTATGTCCATATATAACTTATTTAATGTAACACATTAAATACATATTAACCTGCTGTTATGTGCCATTGATTTAAGAGCACACGTATGTTTGATGTGTATGTTTGATGTGTATGTTTGATGTGTATGTTTGATGTGTGTGTTTGATGTGTGTGTTTGATGTGTGTGTTTGATGTGTGTGTTTGATGTGTGTGTTTGATGTGTGTGTTTGATGTGTGTGTTTGATGTGTGTGTTTGATGTGTGTGTTTGATGTGTGTGTTTGATGTGTGTGTTTGATGTGTGTGTTTGATGTGTGTGTTTGATGTGTGTGTTTGATGTGTGTGTTTGATGTGTGTGTTTGATGTGTGTGTTTGATGTGTGTGTTTGATGTGTGTGTTTGATGTGTGTGTTTGATGTGTGTGTTTGATGTGTATGTTTGATGTGTATGTTTGATGTGTATGTTTGATGTGTATGTTTGATGTGTATGTATGTTTTAACACCAAGTCACATTTTATGTCAATAATGGCAATAAAGTATATGTATCTGTTTGTTCGACATAAATCCTGTATCGATCAGTTGGCAACATATAGCATAGCTTACAACAATCGTAGAACGCATGAGCGACTGCAGAACTGTTCAAATGTACGTGATGTTTGTGAAACGTCACGCATGAATGCATCGGGAAACTTCTTCGTCTTCTGCGCCTGCGCGCAACAGCGCCACTTGAACGACGGGCATCTTAGCTGGTGTCTCTAATTTGTTTGCGTGATGTTTTAGATATGCAATTGGTGACCGTCTCTGTATTCCTCAGTCCGGATTAGCGCTCTCGACTCACGTATTTCTCACACTGTGCGAGGTTGAAATTTACGGCATCAAATGTGAGTTCGTCGGAAAAGACGCTACTTCAGGGTGTACAGCAATATGAAAAAATCCTCGTAACTTCACCTTGTGTAAACCGCAGAATTCAAGATGGTGTTCGATAATTTCTTATACTGATCAAGCAAATATAAATGGTAAAAAGGTAAATGTATGTGCCTAGATATCGCTGCATCCAGACCTTAGGAGTGCACAATGCGATTTACACTTCACTCCCTGGCAGACCTGCTTAATCGAAAACCATCTCGACTTCTCTGGGAACCATTCACCACGCCGCAATTATTGTGCCAAGTCCATTCGTTCACAAATATCCACTACTGTCTATTGCGAGGTAATCATTTATACATTTGAATGAACTGGGGCAACATAAAAACACTTGCCCAGGATTCCAAACGGCAGCACGAGGATTCGAATTCGGAATATGTTGATTGAGAATCCGAACTCTAGTTACTATGCCGCGTCCCACAGTATAACGGGAAAATGTTGATTAAAACTAAAATATCCAAAGCCGGATGTTTTACTATCACACCGTGTAACGTTTTGAGCGTTTTATAACTTTGTTTCTTTGTAATTGTTGATAGTTTGGCCAACGCATTACCACACATAATAAGGTTGTACGTGTCGTATTTGTCAAAGTTAATGTACTATTTTGCAATGGTTTTTCACAAAATTGTGCTTAATAAGCCCGCAACAACGTTCACAATTTGATAAATACGCCCCTTTAGCATGTTCAAATAGTAAACAACAAAACATCCAGTTTCAAGACAAGCTTTATTGACAATACTGCCGAGGCAATAACCGCAATACTGTTTGATGTTCAACAATTTCCCATTTTTCCACGTTCAACATAGCAGACTTCCAGTTACAAATTACTACGCTGGCTAATTGCGGAGAGTGGAACAATCTACCACTCTTTAACTGTGCGGTTTATTTTTAGATGACGACAACATTATGTGCAAGTTCAAACCGTGTCAAAACGGCGCGACGTGTGAATCGTTAGAAGAGGATTACAACTGCACTTGTCTCCCAGGTTTCTATGGGAAAACATGTGAAGGTAAATGTTTTAAAGCTAATTACATCGATAGTAATTGCGACATGATGCGTCCCCTTTAGTTAATCAATAAAACACGTTGAAGCCCATCAACGTGCCCCGGGCATTGCAGATAGACAGTTATGAAGGTAAACGCGATAGACTGAGATCGTCATCATTGGCAGGTAGTTTAAATGGTTTGGTTTTCTTCTTTTTCGGCGTTCGCTCAGACTGTAACTCCGGATTCTCGTATGTTGGTCGCTGTACTTCGCAGGTCTTCCATAGATCTAGGGCCATAGATATTGTCTTTCACTGATGTCTCTTTGGGCCACGTTGTCTTTCTGTCACCCTGGTGTAGTGGGCAATCTTGAAGAAGATGTTTCACTGCCATTGGAGCCATGCCACAAGGCTTATTCTAATAGAACTAGAAGGATGACAAAATATTCCAAAGCATGGGTAAATCAATCAGACACAGGCAACCCGAAATAACAGTGGTGCATGAAATACATGATACAACATTACATATATGACATTTACGTTTAGACAATAAATTAGATATATCAAAACAGTGACGTATCCATAACAATTTGGTGGAACAACGTGGGAAAGTTAATAGGGATTCATGGTTTATTAGATAAGCTGATACTGTGGTTAGTTGCTTAATAACATAACCGCCAGTCCATAATAACAGTAGTAGGTTACCTTACGGGAAAGTGTCAACTTTTGGTCTCACGACCAATACGTTTGCTGTGCGTCTTCTTCAGTTGGCGACCCATTTGGCTTGTTTCCATGTTTTCCGTCCTAGCTGGTGTATCTCTCTTTTCAACGGTTGTTCACCAGGTTAGTGTAGACATGATGGTGTAATACATTCACTCAGATCGTTCCTTTTCACCTGATTCGAATATTTTATATCCATCATTTTGCCAAACACATACGCTCCTGCTAGTATTGACGCCCCACCTGTACCCTGTATGCCCATTCTGCGTAACCGTTCCTCCAAGATACACGAAGCCTTCTACTTGCGTGATTTCCTTCCCATCCAACCTAATGTCAACTCATGTGTCTGGTCTCCAATGGTCATCATTTTTGTCCCAGGCCCATTCTCAGCACATGCTTCTTGAACACCAAGTTCAATGCTTCTTCGACCACTTCCCTTCAGGCATCCAAGTTTTGTAATGTTATTTCATTATTACGTTAACAGCTGCTCGATCTGCTCTCGTTGCGAGGGTGATGCTTCTGTTTCTGCATCTGCCTTATACATGTCTTTAGTTAATTGTTTGTATACCCACTCAAGACACACACACACACACTCACACACACACACACACACACACACACACACACACACACACACACACACACACACACACACACACACACACACACACACACACACACATACGCACGTACACACGCACACACACACACATATTCATATTTATTACTTTATAAGCTAAGGAAACAGTATTAATACCATATAATATTGCAATTAATTGTGTCATTTCTGTAAACAATATTGCCTGTTGTTAAATACGTATCTGTTGTACAGACATCGATGCGTGTTTGAGCAATCCATGTTCGAGCCACGGAACATGCACCAGCTTTAATAATACATTTAAATGTGCATGCGATGTGGATTACTACGGAGTAACGTGTGAAGGTGAGTGTATGTTGAACAATCATGAGTAACTAAGACAAACTCTGCGAATTTATTCGAAGTTTATCCAGATTGCCAGGCACCTAGCCACTAACCATTATAATCAATAAAGTAGTAGTGTCGTGAAAACATCGAACCATACCCAGCAAAGGTTCTTTATGACGAAAACGTAAGGCACACATCAGGTTTTATAGAGACAACTGAATGCAGCGATGTTTGACGCAGTAGATATGGTGCTGCCAAAGTAATTAAATGCACATGCTGTTACCCTTATTAACATTGCCGGCGTAGCAAAGCTTGACGGCGGTCAGGCCTTTAAATTTTGACTGAGGCGTGCTGGATCCATGCATTGATGGATCCGCCAAATCCCTGTTTGCTTATATCAAAATAAATATTATGATCGCCATCAAGCTTTGCCTTCCCAGCACTGTTACATAAATGTAATTTGTACTACCTACATTACTAGGTCGGTATGACAACTTCTAGAATAACAGGTCCTGCTTACATTTCTAGATAAAACAATTTTGACCTTTTTGTCATAAAGAAAAACATTTGTGGTACGAATGTCGACAAAATACATGACACAGTGTAGGAATGCTCCTCGTGCTCGGCTTCCATTTTAGATGGATTGACGGAACTTTGTGTAGGCCATAGGTCTTGCGATGGACAGGTCAATTGAATGTTAAACGCAATGACCGTGTCATAACGTAAATCCCGGAATACATTGGCTTTTTTGTGATCAGACCAGTCTCACCCTGACTCAGTTTAGATATACGATATACCGACTGACATTGACGGAGTCATAATCGAAGCCAGCGTGACGTCACAATCACATAATCTTGAAAGCAGTGGACTACGTCAGACAAACACCAACCTAGCCTCGATTACAATTGGATGTGTGCATGAGTGTTAGTCGCTAGAGGGCGTGGCATAATGTTTACTTTCAAAATTTATCCTTCGTTTAATGTTCAATTATAGCATACTAATTATTTTGAATAGATTACTTTTAATATTATGTAACTTATAAAGCGCTACAGAATCAAGAATTCAACCATAAGCTAAGTATATTTAAAGTATAAGCATATTTTAACAAGTTTTGGTCCTGTCATATTCAACTTAATAAAACCGGCGTTAAAGCCGTTATGATTATCGCTCACTTTCGCCGGTCGGCAATGTTCATTTTTTGTTTTGTTTAAATGTTGTCGTTTGTACCAATTATACTGTTAAATGATGAAGTTACAAAACATGCTGCCTGTGGGTTTTTTCAATTGACCTTTTAGATTACTATTGGCATTTTATATTATTACTATAAATACGGTATTTAAAAAGGAATCATGGTGCAGTTAATTGCCATTGTCATTGAGTGATTTATACTACAGTCAGTTTCTGCCTATCTAAGACTAAGGCTACGGCTGACTGAGTGAATTATAATAAATATAAATAGTTCTTCCTCCCTTAATAGGCCTGTAAGTCTCAATTTAGTTACCGGAGTTGGCCCCGGTTCAACATTTTCTAATTAAATAAAGTAGGCTTTATTGTTAAAATTGAGACTCTACTGATCTTGTAAATATAATTTAGTTTTTACCTACGGCTGTTACGCCGTAGGCTTAGCCTTAGCTCTGGGTTTAACATTTTTTACTATTTATTATCTATATGATATAAAATGATATGGTTTTGGTCTATTATTTTCTACTAAATATGATAATAATCTAACATAATTATGTCACCATTATTCCTATTGGGTGTTTTCTGCTTGTCTTGCTCTGTTGCTGTAAGGGATATCGATTTTGTTTTATGCAAACCATTGAGATCTAATCATGTTAATGTGCTTTTTCCTAATCACACTAAAATGCATCATTCTATTTCAATTTTGCATAGTCTGCCATGTATTCATGTTTGTTATAATAGAAAGTTACTGCCAATCCCCCGCTCTACGCCAACATTGAAATTAGCAATCATTTTATTACTAGCAGGAGATGTAAGTCTCAATCCTGGGCCATCTGTTAGACGAAACATTCGGGTGGCCACTACAAACGTTCGATCTGTACGAAATAAGACATTAATAAGCCTCACTTTGTGATTTATTAATTTCAAAGAAACTAAACATTCTAGCTGTAACTGAGACCTGGCTCAGACCACATGATACACATGCATTCATTGCTGACGTTTCCCCTTCTGGTTACACCTTTCACCATCGACCACGTTTAGTCGGCCGTGGAGGTGGTGTTGGCTTTTTTTATATCACAGCAATTCAAAGTTAAATTACATCCTAACCCTGAATACTCTAGTTTTGAGTCCATCTGTGCTGAAATTTCAGATTCTTCTTTCTCTGCACACTTTGTTTGTATCTATCGCCCTCCAGGACATCCGGCCAATTTCTTTGAAGACTTTCAGGATATGTTGGAAAATCTGGCAGTTATTCATTCAGAATTTTACATTCTTGGTGATTTTAATCTACATTTAGATATACCTTCTTCAACTACAACTACGTTTGATGATATTCTGGCATCATTTGATTTGAAACAACATGTTACCTTTTCGACACATATACATGGCCATTGGCTTGACCTCTTGATAACCCGTTCAACTTGTAATAATATCCAAGCACCTACTGTTTCAGATGGGTTGTCAGACCACCATACTGTCATTGCCAATATTAGTGGTTCTATAGCCCATTTAAAATCGAAACACAATGTGTCTTACAGAGCCATTCATAGGATTGACATTACAGCTTTAATGGCTGATATCCTTATATCTGACCTTATCACAGATAAAAAAAAACATCTATCTGACTTATATAAACAGTACTGTCAAGTACTCAATGCACTACTTGACAAACATGCACCTATAAAATCCAAATGGGTGTCAGAAAGGCCACCGGCTCCATGGATGACTTCCGAAATTATACTATCTAAAAGGCGTCGTCGTTATTTAGAGCGTGTATGGCGCAAATCACGCTCGCCATTAGATAGATCGCGCTATTCTAAGCAATGTCACTCTGTAACAGACAAATGGCTAAAGCTAAATCAGATTATTTTACAGATATGTTCATAAATAAGTCTGATAATCCGCGTCAGTTATGGAACTGCATCAATAACATTCTACACAGACGGCTGTCACGGATTAGCGAGGTCTCCGTACACTAGATGGCTCAGTCTAGTAGGGTTCTTATATATCAAGGTCAACGCATATGAGAAAGAACGGTTTTCGTGAACAAGCAACAAAGAACGAGGAAAATTTAATAAACTTTATTTCAAGATATCCTTCTTTTGGTAAATATCTCAATTAACAAAATAAACAGAATAAAGAAATCCCGTAACCAAAATTTAATAGAACATAATAAACGATAACACTGAATCTTTCGATTATCAAATTCCACTCCCTTTCTAAGGTGGATTATACCGCTACACGACCCTACACTAGGCGCCAAGTGTTATCTAAGAATAACTCCCTTAATATAAATACACAGTATAAGCTAGTCCTCGCGGACTCTCATTACAGTAATCTGTTACAACACACACATATATATACATATATATGTGAATACTTCAAGGGTAAAAATACCTCACTTCAAACACAGATAACTACCAATCATAATACAGCAAATAATAGATACGTTCAATCAGAAAACAGACATTGATACTGGGCTAATCCCATCTTGAATATATACGAACGTTTTTTGAAGTCAACACGCCGAGCTCCGAACACAATTAGAACGGGGTATCTCGGCCGCACGAGTGATGATGCCGGGCACTTGACGATTGCCGTCGTACGCCGCGAATTCTCGAGTCGCGTACGTTCAATGATCGCACGGTCGCAAACGATTGCGAAGTCAGTTGAATACGTTCAACTGGAAGACGAACCCGGGCAGTAGACGCTTACCACCGGCCGCTACGAATTCCATCGAGAGGTCTTGCCCTGTCGCAAACGATCGAGAAGTCGAATGAACGGGTTCGCGCAAATGACGACGCCTGGCAGTATACGTTTACCGCCGGCCGCTGCGAGTCGCATTCGGTCAATCTTTCTGACGTCGCTGTGAGACCGCTGTTCGAGGATGGCCCGTGCTGGGTGAGCGCGTCGCGATTATCGCTCATCGACGCAAATACGTTGGGGCTAACCGGAACGTTGTCTCAATATACCGCTGACGTGGCGGCATGGCTTCTTCGAAGCTCGATCAAACAGTCACTCTGGACACTGAATATTACACACACACAAAAGCTTGGGAACGTAACCCACGTTAACGATTCCCACCACGCTTTACGACTTGACTAGCCATTCTCTTGGCAGCAGGGCAACCTGTCTCGTTCAACCCTGGAACTGTCCCAGTCCTTCGCCAGCGCCCAGATGGCGAAATGCGTACAATAAACGTTTATATAAGCGGACCTAATTACACATCATATGACAGGTTCAGACATTTCTATTGGCTAAAGCAATATACAATTCAAGCTAAACATTGTGGAACATCCTCTAAGATTACATTGAAACCACCTGCTGGCAATGCTAGCAACAGAATACCACGCCTCACTGAGCGCATCTGCAACCGAGTTGCCGTAATTACGTAACCAAGGCGGTTGGTCAACAATATGTCTATTTACTGGCTTGACCTTCCTCATTTCCCAAATTAAACCTCAGGCAAGTAGATTTAACCATCTTGAAATAGCAGAAATGCTACAACGGCCTACTCCATCGGTACCTGATCATGTGTCAATTAAGTATCTATGTGATTCGTTCTCTTGTCACTTCAAGAATAAAATCAGTATTATTCGTTCTACGTTCCCACGTCATAATATAAGTAATGTCAGTGTGGACTTTCCACAAGTAAATTCTCAACTTGTATCATTTGAACCTGCAACAGTTGATGAAGTTAGGAAAATAATTATGTCCTCCCCAAATAAATCTTGTGCACTTGATCCATTTCCAACAATACTGCTAAAAGCATGTCTCGATACACTAATTGGACCTATAACAAATATTATAAATGCATCATTTTGCTCTGGCTGTTTTCCTGATGATTTTAAATACGCCCATGTCACACCACTTCTTAAGAAGTCATCTCTGCCTAAGCAAGATCTAAACAGTTATAGACCGATTTCTAATCTCAGCTTCATTTCCAAAATACTAGAAAAGGTTGTAGCAAGTCGTCTAAGGTCTCACGTTAGCACAAATGTCTTAACTAATGTGTCACAATCAGCATATAGGCAGTTTCATTCAACAGAGACTGCCCTCTTAAAGGTTCATAATGACATTAACTTGAACATTAATAATGGTAAAGTGACTGCACTTACCTTACTAGATCTCTCTGCCGCGTTTGACACGATTGATCACAGCATTCTCATTGAACGCCTATTAAAGTGGTACGGCATATCTGGCACAGCTCTAAGCTGGTTTTCTTCGTATCTAACTGATAGATACCAAACTATAAAGATTGGGAACAGCTTTTCAGCTGCACTGCCGGCTTTATTTGGTGTTCCCCAGGGTTCTGTTCTTGGGCCTTTGCTTTTTACTCTTTACACCACGCCACTAAGCTCTGTTATACAAAGACATAACTTAGATCATCATCTTTATGCTGATGATACTCAGATCTACATTTCGTTGGCTACCCCGGATACAAATCGCTCCCTTAACCAACTTAGTGATTGCCTTCAAGATATCTTCCATTGGATGACTGACAGCAAGTTGAAATTAAATGCAAATAAAACTGAATTGATCATTATTGGTACTCCAATGCAGCGTTGTAAACTGGATGGTTTTATCCCTACGCGTATTTTGAATCAATATATCACGCCAGCAACCTCGGTGCGGAATCTAGGAGTGATCTTTGTTAGTAATTTCAATTTCCAACAACATTGATCTGAAACATGTCGCTGTTGTTTTTATCATATTCGTGATCTTCGCCGTATTCGCCGGTATATGTAATTTTCTGTTGCTAAGACTATTGCAACAGCGCTTGTTAGCAGCAGACTTGACTATTGCAATTCCCTTCTTTATAATATCGCTAGCAAGGATATCACAAAACTTCAGCGTGTCCAAAATTGTCTAGCAAGAGTAGTTACAAGATCTCCTCGTTTTTCTCGCTCTGTGCCACTTTTGAAGTCTTTGCATTGGCTTCCTGTACGATATCGTATAATATTTAAGATCTGTACCATTACATACCAGGCACTGTCCAATAAGCAACCATCTTATTTGCATTTATTGCTTACTCCTGTAAGAAAATATATCCAGCTTCGATCATCTAGTTCTGACCTACGTTTTGTTCCTCGAGTCAACACTAACATTGGAACTAGGGCTTTTTCTGTTGCTGCACCAACTCTTTGGAATATGCTTCCTCTTAGTGTTAGATCAGTTGAAAATATTTAAAAATTCCGTCGTCATTTAAAAACGTATCTTTACAACCTTGATTATCCACCGTAGCTCCCTAGCGCCTTGGCACATCTGTTGACAACTGGAAAACTACTTATGGATTTTGAGATTGACCAACCATTTTGTTTTTATGCGCCTCTGAGCTTGGTTTCCAAGGATTTAGGCGCAATAGAAGTTATCTTATTATTATTATTATTATTATACACTAGCCGATTGACATCGACCCGACCCGACCAGACTAAGCCAACACCGACTGGTATTGGTTTAGTCTGGTCGGGTCGGGCAAAAAAGCATCAGTATATATCTGGATAACGCAGTGTACATGTATGTGTAACACATAATTAAAATGCTTTGACCGTGCTGTGTGTTAATACCATGTTGTCTACCTCAAAAGTGTGTTTACCCCAAACGTTGGTGTCGCCAAGACTATTGTTTAACGCATATTATACACCCTGGTCCCACAATGAGAGTTTGCTACATATTTTTCACAGCGGTATTCATGGTGTAAACTATATATCAATACACTATGTAAGTGCGCGTCTCCTCCGAGACCCTGAAACCACTCGCCGATGTTCACTCATCCATCTCTAGGTTCATTCGCGTCCTTGCACCAGTGCCCTCTGATATACCAACTCGCAATGTATTTCAGAAACACAAAGACACTTCGAGTTATTTACGTATGCCATTATATATTTGCTTTGCCACCTATCGGAGAAATATGGAAACTGTTGAGATTTACCGACTCTCCAGATGGCGCATAATCGAATGTCACACATTGTGAACAACATATATTGGCATGCCCGTATGACATGCCTGTGTAACAATAGCTACTAATCTAATCTGCAATTTCATGCTACATCTTTGGTGCTTTAGATACATTTGCTTAACATGGTTTATTTGTTGAAGTGTGGGGTTTATTTTATATCAATTTGTTTTATCATATTGTGTGTTTGACTGATATATCAATATGTATTCATGTGCTAACTTGGAGCCCAGTCGTGCAGTGGCTAGAACTTCGGACTCTAGACCGAGAGTACCCGGGTTCGAATCCTGTGTTTCGGTGTTCAACCTTGGGCAAGTTCGTTCACTCTCCAGTTCAAATAAATCAGCAAAGAACAGCTTGGAAAACTGTTCTGACGCTGGATGTAAATGCATTTGTTTAAATGCAAGGAGCATAGTAAACAAAATAAGTGAAGTAAACTTTATGGTAGACTGCATTGACCCTCACATAATAGGTATAGCCGAATCATGGGCCACCACCGACATATCAGATGCCGAATTGAGACTGACAGGCTATGTAATGTTTAGGAAAGATAGAATAGGAAGAAGGGGAGGTGGATATATTTTATGTATTAAGGAATATATCCAGGCTTATGCAATAACGTTAAAATGAGAAGCAGATTGCGAAAAAGCTGTTTGGCGTAACATAGTTACCGGAAACTCAACGTTAACGGTTGGGTTAGTTTATCGAAGTCCAAACATATGCACAGAAGAGAATGAAAAAGTACAAAACGCTATAAAGGAGGTGAGCAAACTGGACTGTATTGTTATGGGGGATTTTAACCATAGTCATATACAAAAACGAACTCTCTACAGAGTACGGTGAGTGAGGACCACAAGTTTTTAGTTTTAATACAAGATTGTTTCCTTTCTTTCTTTTGTGTGAACCAACCACTGGTGAGAATGTGTTAGACATAATTTTGTCCCGACATAATGAAGTAGTTAACAATGTCAATATATGTGAGCCACTGGGAAGTAGTGATGACAAACAGATACATTTTACCATCTAAGTAAAATCAGAAAGGAATAGTAAAAAGCAGTACATGAGACATTTCCACAAAGGAAGATATAAGGACATGAGGAAATATTTAGCCAAGATAGACTGGAATAACACACACACACACACACACACACACACACACACACACACACACACACACACACACACACACACACACACACACACACACACACACACACACACACATACATGCATGCATGCGTGCAGACAGATATACAGTCTTGTTTTAACCTATTTTATTCCAGACGAATCAACAATACTCTCCGTGCTCGGAGTTTAAGAAACGCATATCTTGGTAAATCATTTGTTCCCGCTCTAACATGTTGATGTTTGAAAAATACATGCACACGCATCGTATTTGCCTAGCTATCCCAAACAAACACACACACACACACACACACACACACACACACACACACACACACACACACACACACACACACACACACACACATACAAACAATGTCGTACTGTGTTTCCACATGGACAGTGTTAAGTTTGGCATTGAAGCAACGCAGGAATGCCGACCTTTTCTGTACAATTCATATATATACCGAATTGTAACATCAGTTTAATGTATTCGTTAAGGTGTGCGTGGTGGTATTATTACATTGCGTGGTTTCTGGCGACGTCTTCGTCTCTCATTGCCACGTATATCACAGCCATGTACAGTCTGACCTACGGCTACACGGCTAGTGTGAAGTGGACCATCTCGTTCTTTTCGACATTTTTTGAAGAAATCGTCATCAAGGAACCACTGAAGGTGACTGTCTGGACCACTCTCTTCAGTGTGTTCTTAGGGTCACACGTTGGACCGGCCACTCCCGCTGAGTACTACGTCAAACAGGGTAAGTGGATATTTTGTACATTTGCAACCTAGAGGCTATACGCAGATGTTGACAATTTGGAACACTACTATGAAAATGTTATCGACTTAGGTGTGTATCATTAATTTTGGAATAGTGTCACCGTCATAACAAACAAACCTGACACCACAGCTATGTTCACCATCTAAATAAATATGGTCATTTATGCCATGAGTAAGCACGCAAAATCATAGATGTTAAAAACAAACGTAAGGTTGAGCGCACGTGCGTGCATGCATGAGACTAAGCACACACACACACACACACACACACACACACACACACACACACACACACACACACACACACACACACACACTCACTCACAAACCACACATACCCTGACAAAAAACGGCATAAGACCTTTCTTTGTCAACTCACTACGTGCCTCCTTTACCAATCCTTAATTTCTAATACCCAGAATAAGATTTCACAAATACATTTTGACACACATACGCACACAGGGGGGGGTTCGCGGGGTTCAAGTGAATCCCCTTTTGTGAACCCCCACTTTCTCCAAAATGTGATTGCCCCCTCAACTTTAATGTTTAAGATGTGAACCCCTAATTGTTTATGTTAAGATTATTCCATGTTTCTCAAAAGCGTGAACACCCAACTAAAACCTGCTGGATGTTGTTCAAACATTACCCAGCATGCAAGGACAGCCTGATTGATACATATGTTAAAGGGATAATAAATACAAACAAGAAGCCAACTTTACTCTAAAGGTACATGACTCCAAATTGTAGTCAGTCAGGTGACTGATGCAGACAAAGCAGACAGAGTTTTACTAAAGGATTTATGTGAGTGACTCAATTTGATATCAAAATTTCACTGCATATTGACAATGGTTCTCATAAGTATCATGTTAAATACTAGTGGGTGAAAGGGGTGACAATGATTTAACACTGATTAAAGAACAAATACAGATACAGTGCATTTGGCCATATAAAAAACTATTATTGGCTTATGGTGAGAACTATGTTAATTGTAAATGATGTGTGCTGTTTTTAGTATGCTGATTGAGCTAACTACCGAATATCAAAAGGCTATTCTCAGCAATCAACAAATTAAGATGTGTATGTGTATTTCATACAAGCGACAAACCTGTAGAGAAATTCATCTAACTTGAAACAAATCAATTTTATTTGAACAATAACAGTTTAACGGCGCCTATTTTAAAATGTGCGTGCTTGTGACAAACCGTGAATTATGTGGCCTTAGTTGTGGTTCCTAAAATCCAGTTGTTGCTGGTTGCATAGCTATAGATGTCAGAAAGAGGGGCTAATATCGGCAAGAAAGTGTGAAGACGCTCTCATTATTACGTTTGTTAGTTGCCAAATACAGATAACGTTTCCTGCGTTCAGTGTGGCCTAGAGGATACGGTACCCGATTGTTTGATACATATAATTTAATTCAAATTCTACGAGACGAAATGTGTTCTAATCTTTTATTTATAGTATGCATTTTATAAAAGTTTACTAAATTACTAACTGAATTATGTTCTGCAGATTAGTTGCATACAGTTTATTAATTGACTGAAAACCACATTGTTGATGTCACCAAATTGTAACACTAAGTGTTTACTCTAACAAAACTTGGACACATCCTTGCTCCTCGGTGCCTCGTTTATGTTATTAGTGTGTGTGTGTGCGTGCGTGTGTGCGTGCGTGCGTGTGTGAGTATATATATATACACACACACCTATATATACATATATATTTATCCAAAACTGCACATATAATAAAGTGTTTCTAGTAAATAATTAAGTTGCGATAATAATACAATTATTATTGCCTGTTGGATTTTATGAATAAAATTGGGTATAAATTATGCTAAATCAGCAACAAAATGGGACGAATTTCCATAGATCACATATATGAATCCCACTCCCCCACCACCCGAAACAGCCTGCTGGTGATGCTAATGTGGTGTTTGAATATAAGATGAAACCACACGGTCCACGAACTTCACACCCCACTTCACTGTCCTTTCAGCTAGAAACCCGACCCTCTGTATTATGGGAGTGCACTTCCACGTGAACTTGTGGCGCCCTTTGCAGTGCTCGCACACACACACACACACACACACACACACACACACACACACACACACACACACACACACACACACACACACAGAGTATATGTATTAACATAACTTGAAATAATCCTGAAACAGCGAGACGACACATTCGAATGGCCAAATCATAATTACATATATGCGACTCTGTGTGTTTGTCGCAGTGAACAACACAGAAGGATTTTCACAACGGAAAAGGGGAAACTTGCTCCAATGGATGCCCCTAAAGCACATGTACGACATACCAGAGCCGCATATTGTCGAGAGAGCTGGCAGGAGACTAAAGAAGGAGGGTAAAATGTGGCGCGCGTTACTTGACACAGCGGTCGGGCTGCTCCTGTTGGGGCTCCTGTTTACTATCGCCTACGGAAGCACCGATGACAGGGCGTTCTACATAAACAAGTCAATCACAAATACCTTTGTCTAGGCCCGGCACTCAGGTCATATTGCATTCACGGAGGTACCATGGACTTTCACACTCGCGCACGCATGCACGCACAGACGCACATGCACTAACGCGTTCACGTATAACATTTATTTGTAGTTCTTTTGAACATAACATTTCAGTGACATGTTTGTTCAGGCATTACCATCTATTCTGTAGTTAAACATTAATATAATACACGCACGCATACACGCACACACGCACACACACGCACACACGCGCACACGCGCACACACGCACACACCCAGCCACAACATGATCGTGCAAATATTGGTACAAACGACGAGTGGTTGTGAATGAAATCGCATGCACGCACACGCACACGCGCACACACACACATACACACTCACAGACACACACACACACACACACACACACACACACACACACACACACACACACACACACACACACACACACACGGAGGGAGGGAGGGAGACACACACACACACACACACACACATAATTTTCATATATATACATTAATCCAGGTTCAAACGCAAGCTGACGTGTGGGAATACATCAAATACACTCTATTACCGGCCTTTCACAACAATGACACGACGTACATCGCCGACGAGACGAACATCTTGATAGGTTCTGCGATCTTCAGACAAGTTAGAGCCGACCCAGGTAAATATAGCCGGGCCGGATCACCACGCCAGACCCCCGTCAAACGTTGCCATGCCAACAATGTTTCCATACGTAATATACACGTATGCATTACATTCTTGGTCGACACGACATCGGCTAAATCAACATTTTCCGTATGAACTTCTTGTTTGAACACTACCTAATGTTTTTGTTGTAAATATAAACGTTTGGGACTGGATACATTAGATAAGACATAAGTGTCAAGGAGCGTAATCGGTTATAAAGAGCGAAATCGGGCTAATGACCTCATAAGAACGTTTGTGAAATGGTCTCCCCGTCAGGTGACATCATCATCTAGTCGCGCGTGCCGATATCTTATCTTCAGATATCCCTTCAAAATACCTATTTACATTAGATGTACAGTCGCACAATGATCGGTTCAACTTAAGCCAGGATTGTTCTACCATTGGCAAATGCTTTATACAAATGTATCAAATCTAGATAACGTAGTTTTTTGTTTGTTTAAAGTTGCATTCTGATTTCCTCCATGTTTAAAATAAAAATGTCCAGCGAGTCAACATGTCCCATACACTACATATCACTTTCCTCAACTCCCTATAAACTTATGTTCAAATAATATGCCATGTTAAGATAAAACGGCGCAAACGTCGTGTCATTGTATCCACGGGGCTAGCGTTTTTTTTTAATTCGCTGATTGCTTGGACGGGAGAATCAAGGGGATCACGCTGTCGACAATTTGGGGCGTCTCTAAACTGCGGATCGAACGCGGCACCGATGTAAAATCTCTCAAGCATTTGGTGTGTGCTGAATCAGACTTATGATTCACGCATAGTTAAATATTCATGTAATACAAGCTGTCCGACAATATGAAGCCATAATATATAGATTAAGTTACATTTATGATACGGAACGTCGATGGAACAATTGACACCTACCGGTGGTTCCGGCAATCACTAGCGAACTTTCACCGTCGTTCCATCGCATAACAATATACCTAATCTCGATAGTGTGTCTTCATATCGCGAGACAGATTGTATTACATAGATATTTAAGTATGTGTAAAGTACCAGTCTGATGCGAAGCACACGTCGAATGTAAGAGAGAGATTTTTACATGGGTTCCGCGTTGTTCCGCCTCGTTCCACGGTTTAAATATTTTTTGAAAAGTCAACAATAACATGAACACATGTCATGTTCGATGTTATCTAGGCAAAGTCAAAACGTTATTAATCGTGTTATTTGTATCAAATACGTCATGTTCAGTAAACAGTAATGCCGTGAGATCATGGCGTTATCTGTGATTAAGAATCACCGTGTCACAACATTTGTAGTAGCATACGTCAATAACAAGGAAAATCTACTTCAGCTTTCAAGACAAAACGAAGTAACATTGAATATTGCTGTGTGCACTGACAATTCAGTATCCCTTTCTTAAGTTGTCATTTGTTCCATTCAAGTTAAATGCGTCGGTGAAAGTTTATATTGAATTGCGACTACAATTGTTATAAACCTGGTTGGCTTGTCATCATTCAGTGTAGTAGTCAAAATGTTGCATTGCCACGGAATTGCGCGACGCACGAAATTGGGACACTAGATGTATACCGTTTCGACAGTAAGGTTAATGGAAAGCATTAGTATACCGTGGCGTGAATAATACTATGAGCAAGTTTGTGACAACTTGCCTACAGGCCCATCAATTGATTGATTGATTGATTTTGATTTTGTTAAGGTGTTTACTGTTAGTGCATTAACACATTGCATTTATTGTTCAGTATAAATGTAAGCCTAATTTTACTTGAATACAATTGGTGGAAATAAAATATTAGTTTTATTTCATTTTATCAATTATGTTATTAAATGTAACCATTATAAAATAATTGCAATAATGTTTATTTGCCAGAAATGTATAAATCGTAATTGATTACACTAATATTCTAAGTTATCATACATTTCAATAGTAATTATCTCTTATTACATGTGTGGTGTAATCACTTCACTCTTGGTATAGTTTTTGTATAAACTAATACTTCTTCTTCAAGTTCTATTTCCAGCATAATTATCTGTAAAGCTAAGCACTATCCAGCCAGTTTTTAAAGACACAACTTGATAATAAATATCAAATTCAATAAATATATAAATAAAATTCAGAAATAAATAAATATCAAATTTAACAATCCAGTGAATAGAAGGGCACAAGTCACAAACAGGCATGGGGTAATAGTAATTTGTAATAGCTTCGATCATCTAGTTCTGACCTACTTTTTGTTCCTAGAGTCAACACTAACATTGGAACTAGGGCTTTTTCTGTTGCTGCACCAACTCTTTGGAATATGCTCCCTCTTAGTGTTAGATCAGTTGAAAATATTACAAAATTCCGTCGTCATTTAAAAACGTATCTTTACAACCTTGCTTATCCACCACAGTTCCCTAGCGCCTTGACCCATCTGTTGACAACTGGAAAACTACTTATGGATTTTGAGATTGACCAATTATGTTGTTTTGATGCGCCTCTGAGCTTGGTTTCCAAAGATTTAGGGGCAATAGAAGTTATCTTATTATTATTAATATAGGTAACAGTAATAGGTTGACTACAACACAATGTAATAGTAATAGGAAGCAACGTAATAGTAATTGACCTATCACTTTTATATTACTATTGGACATTTTAAAGATAAATGTGAGTTGCGCTTATTTGCAGTACAGTTATTTAATTATTTACAAGAAAAAGAATATTCCATTAGTTTCATCAGGTTTTATGATTGCTCTTCTGTGAATCATAGCCCTCAGTCAGTTTCACCCTGGAGGTTAGGAGAGTTTACATAGCACTAGCAGACATTGGGACAGTGTGACAGCTGCGTGGCTAAAGGGATTCAATTGTTCTTTGAAGTTGGCTCTCATGCCAACTATCCTTTTTCACACAAGCCTGTATGGCTTTAGTAGCTGTCCACATATTTTAGGCCTAAATAACAGAGGTCTAACAAAAATCCTGATGTGTATTTGTGCCAATAATCACCTGTCCACAAAGCAGCAGTATTGCAATGCAGTGTGGTTTAATTTATTATAATAGAAAAAGTTAAAGTGACAGCGCCATTGTTTTTGTATTTAATTCCTATACAATACTTATATATAAAAAGAAAAAATATGTTCTATCCAAAAACGGTATAGTTAGTAGATAATACTAAATATGATAGTTATATTTTGTGGTAAATATTTATGCATACCGTGTATTATACTATATTGTTCTGATAATAAATATAACAGTAATAGTAATTGCTACTAATGTAATAGTAGTATATCGAAGTAATACTAATAGGAAGGAAACTAGGCAATAGTAGTATATTACATTGCAATGTACTTGACCCCAGGCCTGGTCACAAATGTAGTCAAATAGGATTACTATTGTATTTACTTGTGCATGTAATAATGATTACATCAATAGCTTAGTCTTTTTCTGAACATCTTTTCCAACATTCTGGTTGGTACTATAAATTGGATAACATACCTACAGCCGCAAATAAATCTGACATAATCAGTACACCTATATTTGACTGCTTGCATTGTAATTGAAACTTAAGCAACTTTCAAATAGGCCAACAATGACACACGGTCACTACTACAGACACATATTACTCCATATACTGTGTGTTACAAACACAATCTGATCCACGAATTACACTCGTAAAAAGTTTACTTATTATTCTGTGTCATATGGTGTATTTAACGTCTGTCATGTGAAACAGAAAATTTGGCAAAATTAAATAAACAATGACATATGCCAAAGAAGAGCTTTTTATCAAATTATTACGATGATTTATATTTATTTCAAAAATTCCTGCAAGCACAAACAAACTATAATACAATTTAATAATACATTGCATAAAATGCTGTAGATCAGTTATTAATAAGGGAGAGTGTCAAAAATAACAATAATATTACATACAAAACACAAAACGCATCTAAAAATAAATCATTTACATGTGACAGAACAGAAATTACAAATAAATATAGCAGGTTAATAATACACCACCAAGTTGTAATGTTTATCAAATATAAATTTACCAATATAAAAGTTTTTATATAGCACAGTATCCCGTCCTCAGTACAGTTCAATGCTCTTTACACTTTACTTCCTGGCAGACCTGTTCAATCGAACACCACTTCGACTATTCTGGGAAGCATTCAGCCATGCTGGAATTAACGCGTGAAAACTATTCGTACACAAATATCCACCACTGTCGATAGCCAGTAGTGGATATTTATTTATACAGCTGAGTGAACTGAAGCATCATAGAGTAAACAAACTTGTCCAAGGTTCGGTACGGAAGCACAGGATTCGAACCCGGGCTCTCTCAATTGAGGGTCCGATGCTCTAGCACTGTGCCACTGCGCTCCACATATGTAGACAGCATGTATGAAATAGCGTTCCATAAGACAACAAATGTCTGACAATAACAATATGTGTCGGAACAGTATTTACAACTGTATTCTTTTCGAGATATACTGGTGAGCAGAAAGTGTTCCACTGCTACATGTTTATGTATGCATCAAAATAACATTTACATATTTCAGTTCATAAACATAACAGTAAACGCACACATACAACAATCCATTTTTAGATTACAAAACTCACATCTATGTTTCTAGATTGCTGTATTATTATGGTACAGAAGCTGGCATCTAAATTATACATTTATATGCCTTATTCATTTGTAGCTTGTTGACTTACTATATGGTTTCTCAGATGTTATGTCATTAATGCACATACTGTTGTGTTCTGTTGTTACAACACCAGGTCATTTGACTACCAGCACAGTAACCCTGGTTACAAGTATGCTTCACACATCACGAAAGTGTGACAACCTTACGACATTGTGAGCAACGTTACAATAAGTTTTCTTCACAAACATTAACAATGCTTTTACCCCACGTATAATTAAACACATGCTACCGGTAATATTTATATTCACTACCAGATATGCACCTTTACTCCAGCCTAGATGTTTGTGATTTGTTTACATTCTTGGTCTAAAAATATCCTTGTTTGGATAATAGAAATGTATATACTCCGAACAGCCAGATGCAAAGTCCAGCAGACTGCTAGGCGCTGTGCGAACGAATATTGACGCCATATATGCAAGGACATCCATAGGTCAGCTGATACAGGCAACATTGGGGCCATGTATGACGGCATCAAGAAAGCCATAGGCCTTACTCAGAGCAAGACAGCCCCCTTGAGGTCCTCCACAGGCGAGCCCATCCATGACAGGAAACGCTAATGGAGAGGTGGGTAGAGTAGTACTCGGAACTATACTCCAGAGAGAATGCTGTCACCAACTCCGCCATGGATGGCATAGAATGTCTACCCATTATAACAGAGCTGGACGAGGAACCAACCATCGTCGAACTCGGCAAGGTTATTGACAACCTCTCCAGTGGAAAAGCACCTGGAAGCGATGGAATTCCACCCGAAATCATCATGTGCGGCAATAGCACTCTACTCGAACCCCTATTCGTACTTCTTTGTCAGTGCTGGGGTGAAGGGGCCATGCCGCAAGACATTAGGAATGCCAACATCGTCACGCTATACAAGAAGAAAGGAGACAGGAATGATTGTAACAATTACAGAGGCATCTCACTCCTGGGAGTAGTTGGCAAGTTGTTTGCTTGTGTCATCTTGAACAGACTACACATACTCGCTGACAGAGACTACCCCGAATCCCAGTGTGGCTTCAAAGCAAATAGATCAACTAGTGACATGATCTTTTCGCTTCGACAGTTACAGGGAAATGCAGGGAACTGAAGAAGCCGCTGTACATTGCCTTCATCGATCTTACCAAAGCCTTCGACCTTGTGAGCAGGGATGGTCTGTTCAAGATCCTACCGAAGATAGGATGCCCCCTTGCAGCGTAATCAGATCATTCAACGATGATATGAGAGGTACAATCCTGTATGATGGTTCTACTTCCAAGACTTTTAACGTTACCAGTGGCGTCGAACAGGGATGAGTCCTCGCCCCAACCCTCTTTGAGATATTCTTTGCCCTTATGTTGAAGCACGCCTTTGGATCTTCGACAGAGGGAGTGTACATGCACACGAGAACTGACGGAAAACTATTCAACTTGTCTTGCCTAAAAGCGAAGACCAGGGTGCGCCTGGCCCTCTTCAGAGAATTTCTGTTTGCGGATGATGCAGCAATCATCACGCATACTGAGGACGAGCTTCACACCCTCATGAACCGCTTTGCAAAGGTATGCATGGATTTCGGACTGATAATCAGCTTGGGAAAGATTAACATCATGGGGCAGGATGTAATCACTCCCCCAGCCATCACCATAAACAGTTATGAGCTAGAGGTCGTCCACCTCTTCACCTACCTCGGGTCCACCATTCCCGACAACATATCCTTCGAAGCAGAAATCTGCAAAAGGATTGGGCGAGCGGCCTCAACACTTGCCCGGCTTACAAAGGGAGTGTGGAATAACAAAATTATGACAGAGCACACAAAGGTGACAGTGTACAATGCCTGCATGCTGAGTACACTTCTGTTCGGCAGTGAGTCCTGGACGCTGTACTCCACTCAGTAGAATCGATTGAACTCATTTCACATGCGCTGACTGCAGCTCATCCTCGGTATCTCCTGGAAGAACCGAGTCCCCAATACAGAGGTCCTCTCACGTGCCAAGTCTGTGAGCCCGGTGACCCTGCTCAGGCAACGCCGCCTCTGCTGGCTCGGCCACGTGCATCGGATGGAAGATAGGAGACTTCCAAAAGACATCCTCTACGGAGAGCATGACACTGGAAAGAGAGCTGCAGGACGTATGCAAGCGAGACTTGAAGGCACTAAACATAGATGTTGAAAATTGGGAGGACATTGCTGGAGACCGATCCACATGGAGGCAGGAACTACACATGGGTCTCAAAAGAGGAGAGGATACTCTCCGCAGGCTAGCGGAAGAAAAACGCAACCGCAGAAAAAACACCCAAGCTGAGAACAAAGCCAAGAGCGCCTTCAAGTGCAGCATATGCAATAAAGACTGCTCAAGAATTGGCCTCTACAGCTACAACAGACGCTGCCCAGCCAACAACTGATCTTCGACACCAGGGCAAAGATCCATGGTCTTACGAGACTGCGCCTACTACTATATACCTGACTGCAGATAACTAGAGTCATATCAAGTGTCACTTCACACCAATGAATCCAAAACTAGTGATCCAGACAGCAGCATTTAATATGTCAAAAACTCACAAGTATAACAGTTATGGCTTTGCAGAGTGAAACTCGTGCAAGAGAACTGGTCATAAATCCAGTGTAGTGGATATATGCTGTTTTTCTAAAACGTACGACGTTTACATTGAATGATGACATGCCAACCACCTTTACTCATTGCTACTGTCGGTTTAACATAAACCTTAATCGATGCACTCAGACAGAAGATAACAAGTGACACAAAAGGCTACGGGGACTGAACTGTCTGAACAGGACGATCCACGAATTCAAGACACGTAACCCAGACAATAGCAAGACGAACGATGAACTTGACACACCACTAATACTAACTATTGGAACCGGTTCAAATTATGGTCAATGCATATATTTAGAATATATAATTAAGTAATTGGCACGTGTCGTTGTAACTGTAAGAAATGTTTTGTTGGTGTGATCCCCCGACTGCATCCATTCCAATCCCGGCACAGCAGTGCCATTGGCTACTCGCGATTCGATTGCCGTTAGGCAAATAACTTAATTTTAACAGAGTAATTGACATAACAAACAAGCCTATGCATTTGCAGACTAACTATGTGCGCACTTAGCTACATGTCAGTGTTTCTACTTAATCAAAACCAGACTTTATCAGAGGCGTACCCGGGATTGACATGTTGGGGGATTTCCAAACGGGTATCACCGTCACAGTGGCACGGGAACAAAATTCAAATTGGGGGGCTACCGGAGCTTCAGCACCATTGAACAAAATTTCGCCGCCGCATATCTTCACATCTTCCTTCACATTGTGGCTACCTCGATTGGTTCGACTGTGACATCGGAAGACGGGGGAGGGGAGGAGTGCTGTTGGAGGGGTGCCGTTGGATATTTTTTCGCAGCTGCACCGCTGTAACTTCAGTTTTTCGGCTGCCTCGGCTATGAACTCATGGCATTCGAAAACGAGGGGGGACAGTACTGTAAAAAAATACTTTTTACGTCGCGCCGCTGCTTTCAATTTACCTTCTCCAGGTTCTCTCCGTTGTCTCTGTTGAAATGATGACATCCGAAGACAAGACGGTGGGGGGTATTTTGGAAAAATGTCTCGTTGCCGCTCCGCTTATTACTTGTACCTTGCCATAATGTTGGTCATACAAAAGAGCGGGACTTGGGGGTTTCCGGGCAACCAGGAAACCTCCTGGGCACGTCACTGTTTATCGTCCAGTTACCTTATTTGTTTGCCGTGTCTTTATGTTTACTGTCCGCAACATGTGCGATACATCATTTATAATCTTGTTCGAAAGAGAAGGTAAAAATAGATCAACATCTTGGAAAACCCCATCTTCGTTGTTTGTTAGCAAATGCATCATTTATTAAAAAAATAACGTATCAAACCATACGAAGTTACACATATGATAGCAAGTACACTAATTAGCAAACAGTGATCACGGTATACATTCACTTTCCTAAAATGCGTTATAAATGGTGATTAACTCGGAATGCAACTTTAAAAATGTTCTTGTATTAGAATTGATTTATATTATTTTATTTACACTATAATTTACAATGACTGGACATTTCTTTATTGTGTAGCCTTTTATTTTGATAATAGTACGACATGATCGTTTATACGAATCAGTTCCTTACCAAAGTAAAATCCTCGGCGTTAAAATACATAAATATTTGTATGTATACACCCGATTTATTGATTACGATTGTGTTTACAGTTATCAACGCTGTTGTCTATGTCGTACATAATATTTTGTGAGTAGCAGTTGCCACCGGGTCCAAAAATGTGGTAATATTTTCAGGTTCGAAACGTTGCAGCTCCCCTTGCAATGGCAATGCCTATGACACTACGTCATACAAGCGTACGTTTGAAAAGCCAATAAGTGGTGACTTGGTGACGAACCCCTATAGCGCATGGATGTATCAGTCGGCTGTCACTCTTCACATGGGACCGCTGACGTGTCGACACACAACGTATCCCGGGGGCGGCTACGTCGTCGCAATCAGGGCCAACAGGGAACGGATGATGAGGTTACTACAGGATCTCGAGGAAGCTCACTGGCTGGACAACAACACGAGAGCTGTGCTCGTTCAATTCACCACGTTCAACCCCTCCACGAATCTATTCACAATATCATTGCTCGCATTCGAGTTTCTGCATATCGGTGTTGTCAATCCATACCACGATGTCAAGACGTGTAAACTTTATAGCTTCACTAATATGCAGGATGCGTTTACAATTGTATGTGAAATATGCTACCTAGTTCTTATTCTGCTCTACTTCAACCGGGCGTTCCGAAGTTTCTTAGCAGATCGTAGCCAACTGCAGCGATATCTCCTTAGTGTTTGGATATACGTTGACTGGGTAATCATTGCGTTGGTGTACGCTGCGGTTATTGTGTTCGTCCTTCGCGGTATAGCTATCACCGATGTTGTTTCATCAGCATTAAAACGCAGGAAGAGGTATGTGAGTTTTAGGAAGGCCGCCTCTTACGAGTCTGTCTTTTCAGACATTCTCGCTGCATCCATCACGATGTTTGTTATTAAGACACTTAATCTCATGTTCGTTAGTAGGCGCACGTTATTGCAAACGTCGAAGTTCAAACGAAACCTGAAGTACATTGTCATCTACGTGGCGGGTATCGTTGTAACCATTTATCTGGTGTCGATTGTGTTGACTTTATTGTACGGGGCTTCGTGTAATGACTACACTCGTGTGACAACATCATTTGTGGCCGCGGTAAGAATAATCCTGTTCAAACTAAGCGTTTTGGAAAGTACGTGCGTCGTCGGAAATCCAATCGTGGACCTTGTCTTCTATGGCGTCGTCACGCTGGTACTTCTGCTCGTGTTGCTTCTTGTTACGTTCGCCCTGACAATCATATCACAGTCGATTAGTCACCATGTCGGACACTTGCAGGAGAAGACAGAATTCGTTGACTTCTTGTTTAGCAGACTTCTTCTTCTGATGGGCTTTTGGAATATCAATGAGTACACTGAACACATGAAATTTACTCAACACTAACATGAGACTCACGAAGTGGTAGCAGTTAAATAAAATTATATTGCAAAATAAAGAATACGTTTTTGTTGCATGTTATGTAGAGTTCGTGTGTTGTGACATACATATGCTCATATTGCGTAATGGTGTTCGGTGTGTATAAGTGTAGGCAAAAGTGGTGGCAGAGGGGAAGAGGGATGGGAGAGGGGGGTGAGCGGTGGGAGAGGGGGGACGAGTGGTGGGAGAGGGGGGGTGAGCGGTGGGAGAGGACTGGGAAGAGGGGGGGAGAGGGGGATGAGTGATGGGAAAAGAGGATGAGCGGTGGAAGAGGGGGAAGAAGGGTGGGAGAGAGGGATGAATGATGGGAGAAGGGGGCAGAGGGATGGTAGAGGGGGAAGAAGGGTGGGAGAGGAGAGGGGGAGCAGTGAGAGAGGGGTGACAGAGGGTGGGGAGGGGTGGTAGAGGACGCAGATGGGAGAGCCCGGCGAAGAAAGAGGAGGGGAGATTAAAGAAAAGTGCAGATACAAAAATCGTTATCTTCATCGTTCCATTTGTGACATATCTCGCCACTGAACATGTGACGTCATCGTTAGATACATTTCCTTTCCTCACATAATGTGATAATTAATTCTTATACATCATGTTGTCCCTTTTTATGTTGAACTTTACCTATGTTCTTAGTTGATGTTTAGTACCATATTGATATTCGATCTTTCGCAGCCTTTTTATTGTGTCTACTCTTACTTTAAATTGTATATAAACGTAGTGTAATGTATTGACGTGAAGACAAAGTGAATTGTGCCTTCAGTGTTGATTATTCGTCTCTTAATATCGCTTTTTCAATGGTATTTCTCAATAAAATTGGCAGTGATGTTATAATACATATAGTTTCAATTACATGTCCCAATCTTCGATCGTATAGTCCAGGACTTATGGCCAAAATAAGGTCATGTTGGAACAAATTGCAACACTAGCAATTCTTGCAGTTTTGAAGGCAGGCATATATCCTAGATAACATCAAAAGTACACAGCTCTAAACATTGGGGAACATTGTCAAAATTACGCAAACGTTAGGGCCCCCTCGGTAGCTTTTTCCTGTGCGATTTCGTAATTATTTTACTTTCGGGACAAAGAATGAGCAAGATAATGTTTCTGTAAACCTCAAATAACCCAAATGCGTGTTCGTAAATACGCACATATTATATTCAAAACAACACACATAGACATTAACTATTTCAATAGTTGTTCAAAGAAAATGCTCATTGGTATCAATAATACATGCAGGACTAGCTGGAATTACGTGTCCAATTCGTCTCCTATATAACACGATTATGCTCAGCATAACTGTATATATGTTACTCTCATGACCATCTATCGTACATGTAACAAAGCGCAAGTACACTTAACAGGGGGACGTTGTGTATAATCATTATAATGACCCCTTGATATAAGGGCAACATATAAATACATGAATCTAGCTAATAAGCTTAATTGAGGAAACATTGCCGTATTTTCTTCCATATAACATGATTAACATCTGAATTACTATATAAATATGCTACTGTCATGAGCATTGACAGTATACGTAATATGACAGAACAGTACTACAGCATTGCGCATAATAATTATAATGAACCCTTCCTTGATGTAAAGTCACAACATGTACATACATGAATCATGAGTCCAAAAATGTAAGTTCTTATGTAGCGCAGTACCCGCTCATTTGGACTGCTCAATGCGCTTTAATCCCTGGCAGACCTGTTCAAGCGACCATCATCGATACTTCTCTGGCAAGCATTCAGCCACGCTGCAGTTAATGCCCGAAGAGTATTTATACACATATATCCATCACTGACTATAGCCTGATACTCAATCATACAGATGGGGAACAAGAGCAACGGCAGCACAGGATTGAAACTGATTTATCTCGATTGAGAGTCCTATACCCCTGCGCTCCACAAGAAACTTAACTCAGGTAACGTCGCTGTATTACGTACTCATTAATATCACAATTAAAAATATGTTATGCTAATTACTGAAATATCCATAACAATTCCAACTAAATGTATTTTTTTAAACAGAACTAGCATCTGAATGTCATGTAAATATGAATCATTAAAACTTAAACTAAAAAAATAAGACTTAAAACCCCTAATATATTACCAAGATTCGTGTTGATCTTTTTCTCCATCAACAAATGCCTGACTACTCATCGTGCATCTCCTCATCACCGACGTAACTCTAGATTTAGTTTGAGCGCCCTGTGCCACAGCATTGATTACGTGCAGGGAACACTCACTGTTGTTTTTGGCATGTGCATTTTGCCGAACTGTTGCAGCTGGTACACCCATCCACTCCTGGTCTTGCTGTTACACCCATCCACTCCTGGTCTTGCTGGGACACCCGCACGCTGTGATAGCGTGCTGCTGCAAATGTTGGAAGTCAGGTCTTTGGCTGAATGTGCGAACCCTTAAATGTCACCTTCTCACAAAGCATTATGTATCTCAAAGAATCCACACTGTCTTCCGATTTCCGTTGTAAACGCATACAAGCACCATCTCACCTTTTGCAATAAAATGCTCTGTTGAAGCATCGTGCGTCTCAAATTGTACAGCTGCTAGCTGGAGCCAATTTTCTACAGATATGCATCTTTTCGAAGACCAAATAGCCGGTAAGTGTTGCATCCTAACATAGCATGGGTGAAAATGGCATTGTTACACGCATCTTTGCCTAGCTGGTCTGTTACGGTCTCTGTGTTCCCCCACACATCTTCTTTGTGGTTGACTTTGTATCACTGTACATGAACAAATAATGGGCATTTGGGTCAGCATTGAAGGAGAGGAGGGCAACCAGATATGAGTCACCCCTCCACTAGAACAGTAATCTTCATAGTTGCAGACTTGACGTTTGTCTGCAAAATCAGCTGATCTGCATCATCCTGGGGCAACGGCAGTTATATTACTACTGTTGGTTCTCTCATAATAACGCCGGGTGTTATAAAATAATAAACTACTACTACTAAAACAGGATATAACTAGTTATTTATAAAACTTAATTGTACCTCCAAAAGTGCAATGTCTCCAGACTGGCGGGCCTTGACAAATGTGTCCTAAATCGACTTGTTTATACGGAACGACTGGCCACCGGAGATAAGATAAGCGACTGTAAACACGAGAACTAGTAACAAGACGCCATATATTGTGTCTCGCAGGGATCGCCGCAAGTGTTGCTCCTTCGCCAGTCTCCTTCTCGCTTGTTCCTCAGCGGCTTTGCTGAGCAGCTGGTATACTGTACATGCTTCGCTGGTTTTTGTCGAAAATTATTTTTATGATCCATAATCAATATATATTCTTTGTCTTGATACTGTATATATATGTATATATATATATATATACATATATGTACATACATACATATTTATATTGTATATATTTGGTATATATTTTATTGAAGGTTACCACACTAAACGATATTTGGAAGTACATCATGCATTCTCTCTTACCATCATTTCACCACAATGGAAAAAATGTCCGATGAGAACAACGTTTTAATTGGTTCAGCAATCATCAGACAAATTAGGGTTGGTTCAAGTAAGTATATGCTTGGATAAAATGGCTTTAGTTGTCCCGTAGTTATGATGCTTGTGAAATAATTGTGTTTGCGTTGCTTTTAGGATAGTTTTATTTAAAATTGATGACATCATAAATGTTTCACAATTAATTTGATCAAGTTCAAAGTAATTTCATATGAATATATTTTCATATTACTTCTTTTACGTTTGGTTAATAAATGTAACTAGTTTACACCCACCAACGGCACAATTAACTGTCGCGCCATCTTGACAATATATCACCACTCAATTTACTCGGGTAAGAGAAACGACATCTTGAAAATTAAAGTATGTCAAAAACACGTAAGTAAATAACTCTAAAAACTCTAAATAACTATCGATGTGTTTTCTTTAAAAAATCTAATATTGGTGAACCAGAGGGCAGATTCAAGGGAGTGTACGAACAGAGAAACGAAGCGATTTACAACAGAGAGAGATAATCTGCAAGCTCCCTGAACTAGACTCCCTTCCCGAAACCTTTGGGGGATGCGTTCGTTTCAATTGTTGGACCATCGTGACGCGATAGGAATCGGGAAGGTAGTCGAGATCGACGTGCTTGCAAACACTGTCTAATAATAGAAATTCTATATAAATCCTAATTTTCTCTAGAAATATGGCACATGTGAAGTAGGTTATAGAAAACAAATGAATATTACCAAGGATAGTATAGATTCTATAGAATTATGTCGTACAAAATATTCTATAAAAATATATCCGCAAAATCCGCATAATGTATAGGATGTTTTGTTAAGGCTTAACTAAACATTTCATTTTATAAATGCTACCACAAAAGCATCTTTGTTACATTTGATTTGCACTATAAGTATTGACTTCATGTAGCGCATTGTGTTTATTTGTTGTTGACCTTAGAGCTGCATGGAGACCGAATTATATTTTGCAGAATCTGGTAGTTGCCATTCTTCACGAAATTCATGTCGCCAGACTTACCACGTGCACGCAGAAGACCAAACGTCATATAGGGGTAGTTGGCAGAAGCCAATCAGGCAGGAGTTAGTGACAAACCCCTATAGTCCCTGGACTATACATTGGCTCAATAAACTGCCGACACAGAACATATACCGGGGGCGGATATGTGGTTGCAATAAAAGCGAATAAGAAGAGGATGATGAGGCTATTTCAAGATCTCGAAAAGGATGAATGATTGAACAACAACACGGTAGCTGTGCTCCTTCAATTCACTACATTCAACCATTCTACGAATCTCTTCACAATATCACTGCAAGCGTTCGAGTATATTCACATCGGCGCTGTGGATCCATATTACTGTATCAACACGTGCATACTTCTAGTTTGACAATATGCATGACGCATTGATAATTGTATGTGAAATTAGCTATTTGTTGCTAGCTGATCTATTTGGATACATACAATTAGAAACGTCTTGTCAGGAGGTATCCGTTTGAGGCAGTATATCTTTAGCATTTGGATATATGTAGATGTTATGCTTATAGTGTTGCTGTGCGCCTCCATAGCAGTTTTTACATTCCGTGTTGAAGCTGTCAATAGTATAATTAAGACGGCACTAAAACATGAAAAGCGATACGTGAGTTTCTACGACGCTGCTTTATACGAATCTGTCTTTCTATATTCTCGCTGCTGGCATTGCTGTGTATGTGCTGAAGACGTTTAACCCTCTCTGTTTCAGTAAATATGCCCTATTACAAACGTCGACGCTAAAACACAAAATTAAACTCATGTCCCTCTACGCTGCGGGTATTGTAATAACTGTCACTTTGGTTGTGCCTATGTGTGAGTTCAGTGTATGGAGGGTTTTGTTGTAATTACAGCGGATTTTTGTCGTCATTAATGAACACAATAGATATGTCGCTCGATCTTCAAATCAAATCTACAGAACATGGGAATGATGTCATTGACCTAGTCTTCCACGGTATCGTCATACTCGAATTGACGCCCTGGATGCTACTGCTTATATGTGCCTTAATCATGATGTCTGCCTCTGACTCGTTGTCACAATTTGAAGAGAAGGGCGAATATGTTGATTTCATATTTAGAAGACTTCTTTTAACGCTGGGGTTTTGGAATTTCACCCAATATACCTACTAAGTTTTTCAGTGATGTGTGTTTGTGTGTGTGTGTGTGTGTGTGTGTGTGTGTGTGTGTGTGTGTGTGTGTGTGTGTGTGTGTGTGTGTGTGTGTGTGTGTGTGTGTGTGTGTGTGTGTGTGTGTGTGTGTGTGTGTGTGTGTGTGTGTGTGTGTGTGTGTGTGTGTGTGTGTGTGTGTGTGTGTGTGTGTGTGTGTGTGCTTGTGTGTGTGTGTGTGTGTGTGTGTGTGTGTGTGTGTGTGTGTGTGTGTGTGTGTGTGTGTGTGTGTGTGTGTGTGTGTGTGTATAAATGTAATTCGTATTTATCAAAGATGGCCGCCAATAAAACGCCATTTTGCGTGTACATTATGTTTTACACCGATGTGTTATTAATATTGATAAATTCTGGCGTGCAATGTCTTGCAGAACAATCATCTAGTAAGTTAGTCACCGAAAATCGTTTGTACTTTACATAAAGTATAAAATGTGTGTGTTACTAGGCCAGTGCTCCTCGGGCAGTGTGCCACAGCTACAGATACTGTCAAACGAGACGATGGCTCCAAGTAAGTTAAAGCAATACCCCTACTAAACGTCGGTCCAAAGACACCAGTTATGTCAAACGGTTCCATGGGTAGAGTCTGAGATAAATTCTCCTACGAAAACTTGCTTTAGTCTCTGACAGCTAGAGCGCACGAAGCCAGCTACAATGTTGCTAGAACAATGGCATAAACATGCAACGGAAACATAATCGCTGAAACACGTTACCAGTATGCAAATATAAATTGCACGGGCTCTGATTAGAGCCGAGCAGTGAAGGAGGTGATAAGAGTTACGGTTTTAGCCAGAACTATTAGGGGACGCGTCGATGGCACGTCTAGTGACGTGGACAAATATTAGTAAAGAAACAAGAAGACAGGATATTTAAAGGGATTGTGTCTAACGTGCGATATCTGATTCCAAGTGGCCAAATCAAACACTGTTTCCTCGTGGCGAAAACCTCATGCCATGGCAAATAGCCTGCCTGATGTGCTGAAGTTAGTTTTAACTCAAATAATTATGATACGCACTTGTCTCTATTCCGCACACGTGCAAAATGTCTGTCTAGATCTCACATTTTAATGTCCGGTTTAGCTTCTTCGACAACTAATCTTAAACTAGTAAGATACTAAATGTATGGTTACCGTAGGCATTGGTTTTTCACACGACCCAATTTTTTTATTTTTCTCAAAACGTCGCTTCAATTTTAACAATAAGTAAAAGCATACTTAAGCTATTTCAACAAATGAGGTACCAGATTACAGCTTATAATCAGTGGAATCCAGAAAATACAATAATCTATTTCAAAATTTTACACATCAATACCCATTTTGTCATGGTAGGTCACGCTTAATCAGTCGTCACCGTCTTAAAATAGCAGCGTCTGATGTGTCGTCTTGTCTCCCTACTGTGTGATGAGTTAGGTGCAGATCACCACTCTCTACTTTTTCCCACAGAGATTCGTTGTATTGCAGAGAATAGCTATGAACAGTTAATGATGCTGCACATCAAAATATTCTGCACGTCAGTTTGTTATAAGGAATTACTGCATGGAAACAACAGGGTGAATAGAGTCGAAATAGTGTAATCGAAGAATGCAAGGAAGCGGTGAGAACGTGCGTACATGAACGAACACGGTAAAACCAAAACTTCATCAATGGAGATAGAAAACAGAACGTGGCAAACTGCGTAATTAAGAACAATTTGCCAGTCACACACATAAACCTCCTAAAAAAGACTATACGGGTGAACACACGCCCCCTTAGACCTTTGGAATTTGGCCGCGCTATGCCTGCGCTAGTGTTGCTTCCCCGTAGACATTTTGAATGTGCCGCCATACCTATGGAATGTACCCCCGTTACGTGTCCAGTAGACTTCTGGAATGTGCCCCCGTTTAGGTCTCAAGGCAAGGTGCAATTGGAGTTTTTTATGAGCTTCCGAAATTCTGCATGTCGCCTCAAACATATATTCAACACCACCCCCTCCCCACCAACCCTCTGCCCGTCTTCCGATATCGGGATCCGACAGCACGACGATAACGCAATAATGGAGTCCTGCTGAAGCACCGGCTCAGCCTACCCAATATGAAGTTGGTTCGGTCGCCAATGGAGTTTTTTAGCCTAGCGTTAAGAGGGTGCAATTGGAGGTCCCCCCCTAGACTACCCTCTCTGTTTCCGCCGATGCAATTGGAAACATTGTGATGAGCCTCAAGGGGGTGAGTTGGAGCATTCTCGCAAGCCAGGAGGGGTAGATGACTGCACTTCCTGGTAGATATCCCACGCAATTTGCATATGCTCGTTGAATTAGCTGTACAGCTGTACGTGGACCTCGAACTGTCAGTTCGTCATCCGTCTTGTGGGAACCATGATGGACAAACACTCGCGCCCCAGATCAAAGGGCACTTTCCTGGAAATTCCAATATAAATTCCGTTCGACCATTCTCATGAGCGGCAAATGTGTAATGTGTATCCCAATACCCGGCAGTTACTTCCCGAACATTAATATCAGCCACGACTGGCCGAAACGAAGACAGCCGAACCTTGGAAGGCAACGAGATTATTGGCTTAGCTTAAGGCGATCTGCCAGGGGTATCGAGACTGGTGCAATCAGCAGCACCCCCGTCACGCGAGGATGAGTAGGAGGGTTTTCGTGAGCCTCCTATAATATCAATCACGTTCAGGCGCCTATGCTGAGTTTGTGGTAGCGGAACATCTGAGCATGCTTCACTGCTGCGTTACTTCAATCTGACCCACGGGTAGCAGTATGTTCGTGACATTTTCGCTTTAATTCCAAAAAAAATCAGCTAACGAGTTTTCATTGACTGCATGATAGGAACGCATAGACAGGGAACCTGGAGCGACAACAACATCAGACTTCAGTGAGCTGCACCACAATGCGTTTAAAGTGTCCAACCATCAATAGTCGTGCCACTAATACGTTGCTAGTGTGGTTAGCAACACAATTTGATGCGATCTTCTCAGCAGTGAGACTTATTAAGAACAAGAAGACTTCATATGTATAGAGTCTGGAATAGAAACTGTTTCTAGTATCGCCCCAAACGTTCAACGCATGTGTCCCTCAAGACAGGCGCAAGATTCTCATGATAGCAAAACGGAAGTTCGGGCCTTCAGTTTCTCACGTGACTGCCTCTAACACTCATAAATACATCGTTTAACTACGCTGCTTGCATGTTAAGTACGGTCTCAATGCTCAATCATGGACAATTATTGACCGTTCCTGAGGTAAGAACATATTTTAGTGAAGTGTTTTGAACAAAACTGTTTATGGTCTCTTATAACAAGATGAATGTTGGTGAGATTTATGTTTCGTAGACTAATTTAAATTACTGTTTGTAATATTATTTTGCAAATCACTTGATCTATCTAAGTTATGGCGGAAAAATAACACTTTATTCTTCCTTCCAATTACTAATGGATCGTGAAAAGATAATACACATTAATTAACATGTTAAACTTTGGTTCGGTGCCGCGAGGACTGGATACAGCAGACTCGAAAGTGTGCATTGAACTAAAAAAAAGGTTGAGAAGTACTAATCTGGGCTATGCATACTACGTCCTAACCAAAGAGAGACGGTTAAAATGACCGTACTAGACCAAAAGACAAGGCTGAGAAACAGTCCTCCTGAGCACGCAGCCTGTGAAAATATACGCATTGCCGTTCAGTCTCATTGATTAAAGTAATAACCGTTAATTATTGTAGTTTACACCCAAAAGACCGATAAAGGCTAGATCCCACAGTTCGTATCGTTAGATACCGTGATAAAAAGCAACTCAATGGTGGGTCAACTTACCGTCTTACGACGTCGATAGTAGAACTTGTCGTTCCACATGTCCTGCCCACTGTAATATGCAGTTGTTTCCGGGTTAATCCAGAAAGTTACCCGGTGTTCAATTCCGCCTGCATTGCTAGACGTGAGCGGGAATGGTGCAGCGCGACAGTGACGTAATTTCCTTGGTTATACGCTATTTTACCACCGCGCGTCGCTACTACTCGTCAAAACATGCATCATTAAGGGGGTATGGATAGGCCATGTAATAGGAGAAGGTAGCGTTAGTTCAGCCACACATGTGAGTTATATTTGTATTTATTTCACAGTCAGTTTACCTTTTGTTCTTGTTCTTTCAGCAGTCTTCTTCAGGCGACTACCGCTAGAACAGCAATGCCATATACCTCGGAGAAACTAAACGCACACTTGGAACCCGCATCAGAGAACACTGAGATGACGCAGACAAAGCAACGTTGAACAAACCCTACACCAGAAATAACAAAAAAACATCGGAAAATTAGATGATCAAATCAACCACCACATATCACACGACACAATAAAATCATACAACAGACGGGGAAGTGGCCATACTTGTGGACAGGGAGTCGGACTGGAGGACAAGAGGCATCAAAAAAGCGATCTGGATTAGAAAAACAAAAGACAGCATGAACCGAGACGAAGGACGGTACCGGCTCTCATACATATACGAAGATATCTTGAAGAGCCACCCAGGGCGCAGCCGTGGGGGGCACACACCTGGGTGACTACGTCTGCGCTGAAGGACTACTGTGTCACCATCTAGCGGTAGTCGTCTGGAGAAGACTGCTGAAAGCTGCAGTCGAAATGTCACGAGAACAAAAGGTAAACTGACTGTGAAATAAGTAAAAATATCACTCATTTGAACCACCCAGCCTGATGCACCTCTTCACTCTTGGGCCACCCATGTCTCACATAACTGCAGTAGCGACCGTCGTTTAATACCAAGTGATTAGGCATATTATTAGACCATGATTGGCATAAATACGTGACAATTGTTACAAGGGTCTGACAATATGACTTAAATGTACAGTACAATGTTTTTTATGTTTAATAAAACACCTTTGGTGATTTTGACAAACTGTTGCTGGTGTGTGGATTAGCTGAGCTGACAGAGTGTGTCATTAACGTTTGTTTATGCAATTGAAGGTTTTTTTTATCGGCGCACAAGTACGGAATATATTGTACACCGACTTGCGTATCAATGCTAGTTCGGCCGTACAAGGAACGGTTAGTTGCGTGCGGTATCTTCGTATGTTGCTTTGCTAAAAATAATTAACATGGTCGTTTTTCTTTTAAAATGTTTTTTTTTTTTTAGCTTTATGGGGTATAGTTGGACGTTTCGGGGAGCCTCAATGTGGGTGCCGCTGGGGGTATCAATTGGGTGTAGTTGAAGGCTTTTTGGGAGCCTAAACGGGGAGTGTAGTTGGTCGCGGGGGGGGGGTGCAGTTGGGAGTCCCCCCAATCAATCATGCTATGGGTCTGCGTATTAATTAAGTACGTTGATTAGTCAGCGACCGTTTTCTACCTTGATTGCCGAACTAGTATGAAGATTTAGCAGGACTTAGAGCATTTATCCACTGTGGCTAACTCACACCCTACCAAAAGCTACTTATGTCACGCGACCAGCTCTGTTGGAATTAGTTGCATCTGTCTACACCTGCCACGCACAGAACAGTAGTCTCGTCTGATCTAGATATAATCTCAGTCACGTGACTAATACCAAATTTGACATTGCAAAATATGAATTGTCGTGTGTCAAAAAGAGGAGGAAATGGATCAGCCAACATCTCCTCCGCCATTCCAATAAGCAAATCCTAGATCTGGGGGCTATGTCTCGAGATCGTGTAGTCGTCACAAATAGCACCATCGTCACATATAGAGATTGTGGAACCAGCAGGTGTATGCCGTCTGTAAATTAGGGTACCTTGCTAATTATGTTTAAAGTGTGGTCCCATCAGTGAAGTATTACGTGGGTGGGCTGGTCGTCTCCACGTAACGCGGAACACTAAGTTGCGTGGTGCCGCGTAGCGTGTGAAACCTGTTAACAAACATTGCCACCAATAGTCGTTTTGCATCGTACAAATGGAAAGTCCCTCACTATCTGGGTGTTTGGGTAGGGGGTGGGTGTTTGGGTAGGGGTGGATGAGTGTTTGGGTAGGGGGACTGAACGCAATAATTTTGTGTGAACTTTGCGATCTTACGAGAACATCCGTAGTGTGCTGCGCGTTATTTTATGCACTAAAGACTGTTTTTATTTAATTTTATTTACAGTTATATTATTACATAACTGCTATTGTCTCATCAGTAAATAACCAGCGAGAAGGCAATACAAACTCGCATACAGTGAATAAGATTATCAACGCTTTCTAATATATTTATCGTGACGCATAAGGATTTCATAATTTGCTATAAAATACACGAACAAATGAAGTTCACGCTGACTGGCCAACTGTAGACTAAATAATCAGACAGTAAAACAATGTAATAGCATCCTTGGCGATAACTTTGAACAGTAAGACGATCCAACACAGCTGCGCGTTAACTCTGACCACCCGGCACGCCGTAGTGTATAGCGGTAACAGACGTTTGATTATTCGCAAAATGATTCTAAACCGAGACGGGCGATGTTTGAATCAGGGAAGGAGCTACTACAAGCAATAGGCTATATACTCGTCGCCTCTGAGACGTCATCGTGGGTGTGGAGATGCTTATTGTAATGATCACGATCTCCAAACTGTGCCCCGCACATGAAACAGGTGTAGAGATTCGTCACACACACGTGTTCCTGGTCCTTTGTCAGGCGCACCCCACACACGTCACACAGGTGGGGTTTCTCCCCAATGTGGGTCTGTTTATGTCTGTTCAAGTTACCATTGCGTGCAAACCGCATCCCGCACACGTCGCACGTGAAGGGTTTCTCTCCCGTGTGCGTTTGCGCGTGCATGTTCAGATTGCAACGCTGCGAGAACCGCGCACCGCACGTGTCACAGATGTAAGGTTTCTCCCCAGTGTGGGTACGTAGGTGCGTCTTCAAGTGGCCGCGTTCAACGAAGCGCGCCGGGCATACGTCACACGCATAGGGCCGCTCTCCCGTGTGCAAACGTGTGTGCGCCTTCAGACTGCAGCTATGGGCGAAGTGCGAATCGCACACGCTGCATTTGAATGGTTTCTCCCGCGTGTGCGTGCGCGCGTGACTCGCAAGGTGACTAGGACACGCGAACTGCGCGCCGCACGTCTCGCACACGCACGGCTTCCGGCCGCTGTGCGCATGCGCGTGCATGTTCAGGTGCGCCTTCTGCGCGAATCGCGCGTCACACGAGTCGCACGCGAATGGTTTCTCCCCGGTGTGCGTGCGCACGTGCGTCTTCAGGTTTCCGCTCTGCGCAAACCGCGCCTCGCACACGAGGCACGCGTACGGTTTCTCCCCCGTGTGCGTGCGCGCGTGTCTCTTCAGGTGGCCCTTCTCAACGAACCGCGCGTCGCACGTGCCACACTGGAACGGCCGCTCGCTCCAGTGCACGTGCTGCACGTGCACCTTGAGACTTACGCTGCGCGTGAATTGCGCCCCGCACATGTCGCACACGAACGGTTTCTCATCCGGACGTGCACACACGTGTTTCTGGAGGTTGGCGCGCCGCACAAACCGCGCCTGGCACGAGTCGCACGCGAATGGCTTCTGCACCAGCCTGGTCTGCATTTGCTTCTTCTTTAAACTGCAACTTTCTGGAAGTTTCTCAGGGTTACGACTGGTTGCGTCTGCCTCTGTGATGCTGCAAGTCGTCGACTGTTCCATCGCAGCAATGGTACCTTCCGCACACGTAGATGCGGTGTCCACGGCTGTTGGACGCGTCACTTCCGGTTTAACATCGTTATCAGATGTGCATGTGACGTCAGACAGTGCTTCCCATTTCAATTCCGTGTGAGAATTGACATCACTTGTTGCAGTAGAAGTATCATCGTTGTCCACTGCTAGTGATGTCAGTTCCGCTTGTGAGTGTGCACAGTCCGCAGCAAAAGACGTAATGTCGGCTATTTCCGGCGATGACAGCTCAATTGGAGATAGGCCACCGTCGACTGCAGCAGAATTCACGTCAGACGCCGCTGGTGACGTCAATCCCACGTGACAGTCGACACGTTCAATAGTAGCAGAAGTTATGTCAGCCATTTCTAGTGACGCCTGATATTTGACACATTCACAGATTGTAGGATTGACCTGAGTCATGATTAGAGACGCGGGCGGTGCAGCATAGTCACTGTTTCATCGCGATCGCTTGGCAGCGAACATTCGTCCGTTAACGTGGATATCTGAAACAACATCGACGTCATCATTACCAATTGTATAGCGTTGTCAGTAACGATATAAATCAAGGTGTGGCGTTACTGAAGGTCATGACATGTGTATATCTAGTAATGCCAGCTGTCAACCCAAATAGGTGACAGGTTTCAGACAAACTGTCTTGACAATTGTTAGCAACTGATGTTAATTTCTGGGTAATTTCAAAATACAAAGTCATAATTTCATTCTCTTGTTACATTTCTTTGTATGTAGCAGCGGTTTCTTTACATGGAATAGTGCGTATTTCCAAACAATGTTCGAGTTTCCTTTCTAGGCACATGCTGAAGTAGAAAATATAAGCATAATATGCAAAATGCTGTGAATTGTAATTCCGCTACCGTGGAAATGTCCATGTGGCAAGAGTTAAACTGTTCTATTTTGATACAAAGCATTTGAACAACTTTATATAAAAATAAAATGGCTAAAACAAATTTCTCCTACACAGAAACCTCCGTCTTCTTGTTGTATCTCTCACACGACGTTTTGCCATTTCTTGGCGCATGTCTTAGTCCGGTCCGTGGCGACGGCCAGGTCTTCGAGTGTACACGGATCGTCCAGCAGTCGGCTGCAGAGTAGGTGGGGCATTGTATGTTCTTCTCCGCAGTCACATTATGTTGACATCGTCTCATCAATGTAGCCCCATTTCTTCGTGGTTGTTTTTGCGCGACTGACTCCGGTGCGCAGGCGATTGAGTGATCGCCAGGCATAGCCATGGTTGGTGAGACCCTGCTGGTAGGGATTCAGCTGGTTGTGATCCCATTTTGACGACTGCTGGTGTTTCTTGCAGTCGCGTTTCCCACATGTCTAGTCTGGGCGATGAGCTGGGCGGTGAGCTGGGCGATGAGCTGAGCACGTGGTTATGTAGTTGATGTTTTATGTCAGTTTCTTGTCTTGTTCTTTCTGTGTTGCTAGCAACAGTCCGCCTGGTGTCCGGTGGCACTATACCAACCAGCAGGTGTATGCTCTCAGTGATGGTTGGTTTCAGGCAACCTGTTATGATTCGGCAACAGTCATGTAGGGCCGGATTGAGCTTGCTTGCGTGTGTTGATCTCGTCCGCACAGCACATGCGTACTCGGCGGTGCGATATCTTTGTCTTTCGCCAAAGCTTGGGAATGTTGTTGTTGGTGACGCAGTTGTTGAAAAAGCGCAGCAACCAATCCCTGGTCTTCGGTCCGAACTATTTGATAACATATGTTTGGTTGTCGTCTGTGCATGTTGCTTTGCCGTTCTTCAATGCGTTGATGCCAGCATCTACTTCGGCTGCATTGAATGGTCTTGTAAACCCCGGGTCATCGGGATATCGTTGTCGATCGAGACGTACGTTGTGTTGTTTGTTTGGCGTGCGTCCGTTTAGCAGCAGTTGGTGAGCTAGTTGGTTTGCTGTTGTGTTGTAGTGTTGCTTTGTTTTTCGAGGGACACTGCTGAGCTTTCGTATCGTTGCTCAGACCTTCTTGCTGTTGTGTGTCGTATATGTTTATTCAATCATAGTCTGCTATGATTTACACCGTTCCTCGGAGATGAAGTTCATTAGCTCTTCTCCTGCCTCGATAGAGTCCGCGGCAAATGGGTCTGTTTCATATTTATGTTTGTATTGTTCATATATTTCAGCCGACTCGGGCGTAGTTTCTCCTACATCCACGGGGAATGTTCTTCCTTGCGTACCTTTGTACGGCGGTCCATGAACTGGCTGTAGTTTTCTGCAGTCGGTGGTACGTTTTTAGTGGCTACATCTAGTATTTGCGCATAACCTTGCCAGTTTGCTTTTTTGAGGTTGAACCTTCGATGGAATGGCATGGTTTGTTGGGTGACCACTGCATTCATTTGAAGGCCAATAGGTCGATGTTGGGATGTGGGATGTGGGATGTGGGACTGGGTCCATCACAGCCTTGTTGCAGCATAGATGAGATCTGGGTTGTAACCTCTCCACCATCAGCCATTGTCGAAAGGGTTGGGAAGTTTAGGGTCATGAATTAGACAGTAATTCTCTGCCGAATTTTCTACCAGTTCACCGTCATTTTATAACCCCACTGTGCACTATGACTGTTGAAGTCTCCAATGACCACCTGTGGTTGGTTTCATGTAGGGGTTGGTGGTTGATCAACAGAAAACAGTTCACCTGGTGGTTTGTAGATCGATGTTACAGAGTTTAGGTCTACTGTCAAAATGGCAATGTTGTTGATGGTTGATAAGGACGATTGTGCCACTCTTAACGAATATGGCACTGTCATATTGTCCACGAGGCCTCTCAATGTCCATGTTGGGCATACACCTGTACGGGGTCATAAGTTGTCAGGTCCCCGGTGAGTCTCTTTTAAACACACAATATCACACTTGTGCTCGTTGCTTAGGTCAGCAATAAGTTATTGTTTTGCCGCTGATAGTCCTTCCACGTTAAATGACATGATGCTCAGAGCTGACCCTGAATAGTGTCCATGTGTATAACTCCAGCTGTTGACGTGGTCTCTAGGCATTGCAGCTGTTCAAGTTGGTCAGTGTTGATTGGTGTAAAGGTCACAAGGTGTAGGTAGAATTGCAGCTATCATAATGATAGCTGCAAACCTCCGTGGCTGGCAAAACCGGAGTGCTACTTGGGCATCAAAAGTACCATAATATGCAAGACTTTTATAACAATTAACAGTATATGCCTGAAGTTATGTGGAATGACTGAGTGCATGCAATGAGGTAGATATGTTGGCAAGATTAAAGCTATAACGGCAAAATCGAGGTGAATCCAGATTCTACAAAAAGTGTCATTAATCGACATTAAATATTTGTTATTCCTTCCCATGCAGTGAACAATATTTATGATATATCAACACATCTAGAAGCCCGTTTTAGACATTCGATATTCTAGTCCGTAGCTAGGGCTTTATTTAATAGGGCTGCAGCTGGGATGTAGCATTCACCATTTTTCGCCCACTTCCAGCAGTCATAGATAACATACAGCATAACAAGTGTTCACGATTAATACACCAACTAACGAACATTTATTTTAATACATCCATGATATCGAGCAAACAAAGCTAAAACAACACTCACTAGGTAAACGACATAATTCGACACATTTCTGATTTGTTCTGCGACAACTTGCTCTTCCACCTAGCGGCAGCTAGATACAACTCCACCCAGCCTCAGCAACGTAGGCTGTAAGCCACAGTAACAGTTTCTTTAAAAATGACAAAATTCCTCACAATTGCTGGCGTTCACGTATTTCCTTTACACAAATTTGTTTGTTTTCTTATTTACTCAATGTATGGGGCAACATGTGTTTTATTCTATTTTACTAGGCTAGATAAACACGCACAAGTATATACTTTCGGCAATATTATTGTTACGCGCACTTAACCAATTTACGGAATTGGGAAATAGCTCTACACTAATATGAAACAAACGGTTCCGGTACAGACTTCCGGTTCCGGTACAAGGCGCGTATGTAGCAACACCAGCGGCACTAAATCTTATCATAAACTAACAAATTCAAAGCTCTTCAGGAAATACTTAAACCCACAGCACAATTCAAACCCCATACTGTTATTAATACCAGAAAATAGAAAACTTCTACCCTTAGGATCGTAACTATAACGCAACATTTTCCCGCCACAATTAAAAGTAAACAAAAGAAAGCACCCTAAGCAACGGTTAACATACACTTACAGGTTAATGGGCTGATTTAGGCCATTGACCTTTGTTGGTGCCCATATCCCAGGCTATTCCAGTATTTGTCGAGTCTGGCCTTAAACTGTGTGACGGTCTTGGCATCTACCACATATTGTGGGAGCTTGTTCCACTGATCCACGACTCTAACTGAGAAGTAATTCTGTCTGACCAGCAGTCTTGTTCTTTGCTTGAAAACCTTTCTCGTGTGTCCTCGTGTTGCTGTACTGTCCCTCTCCTGGAATAAGTTACGAGCTTCAACTTTGTCGATTCCGTTAAGTATTTTGTACGTTTCAATAAGGTCGCCTCTCTGATGTCGGCAATACAACGAGTGTAGTTTCAGTTGTTGTAATTGTTGTTCGTAATTGAGCTTTGCTATGCTGGTAACCAGCTTGGTTGCTCTTCGCTGTACCTTTTCGAGGATGTCAATGTCCTTTGCCAGATATGGGTACCATGCTTGTACACAAAATTCAAGGTGTGGACGGACATACAAACTTAGTTAAAGCCACTACAATTATGTAGACAAACATTATAAATTGTGTAGGCATAAACATTATTAATTAGTTAGACATAAACACATTTCTTCAACCATCCTGCACAAATCTTCACTTTATACTAATCTGGCTTGTTCATCAAGGCAACTCATTAAACCCAGAGTCGCCCTGGGCATCATTCTATAACTACTCAACATCTTCTCCCAGCACTGCCTTGATCTTTTTATGATTTAGTTAAATACAAGACTATGATCATACTTTATAAAGCAAACAACCATTCTTTAAATGGTCGTGTTCAAGCATTATTTGAACCAACCGCAGCTATACACATACATGATACCAGACAAAGCAAATTGTTCTATGTTAAAAAGACAAACACCACCCTCCGACTGCTGTCAATCACCGTCAAGGGTATAAAAACGTGGAACAATTTATCAAATAAATTGACTCAGCTTCCAAGTTTAACACAATTTAAAAAAGCAATCAAGTTGTCATTACTTTCTACATATTTGTGAATTGCTAAGTGAAGGTGACGTTTTGTTAAACCCATGTAATAGTAACACAAGCACTATAGTAAACAGTTTATATATGAATTGTGAATATTATTTTGTGATTTATTTATAATTCCTGTTGTATTTATTCAGTTTTCTTAGTATGAGTAGGGCATAGCAACACATAAGTCTATGACTTCAGCTATGTCCTTTCAGCAGCAGCAGCAGCAGCAGCAGACCATACTGTGCATGTATTATATTGTTGTTGTTGTTGAATAAACGTTAATTCATTCATTCATCCCTTGCACAACTCTAAAATACTAAATAAATATTATAATAAGGGATATAAAACTAAAGTAGGTCATGGCAACCTGCCAAAAAAAACAAGGACAAAAAGTAAAACTGATTTTCAGTGGACAACTGTTGATGATGAAGTTTGGACATGCACAGGGTGTAAACAAAACTTCAAAGGACCAAACCATAAACTGCTAGAGTGCGAATTCTGCGAGAAACATTTTTGTATTGAATGTGTAGACATAAACGATAAAGAATATAAACTAATGACAAACAGCAAATACATTGGTTTTGTCCACCCTGTGACTCAAAAGTAATGAAATATCTCAAAAATGAAAAGAGCTGTGAGGAGAGGTGCGAGCAATTCCTAAAGAAAGTGAAAGACAGAATAAATGAAATAGAAAAAGAACTTGGATCCAAAGTCAACGAGAAAAGAGTGACAGAAATTATCTCAGAATCCAAGGTAGAAGAAAAGAGCCCAACACCAGCCCAAACAAAGCTAACCATTAACCCAAATGAAGTGAAAAAAGTAGTACAAGTAAAGGAGCACAACATTGAAACAAAAGAAAGAGAAAAAAGATTAAACAATGTAATCATCTTCACCTGCCAGAAACAACATGACAACTAAAAACCACAAGACAACAACATGACAACTAAAAACCACAAGACAACAACATGACAACTAAAAACCACAAGACAACAACATGACAACTAAAAACCACAAGACAACAACATCACAACTAAAAACCACAGGACAACAACATCACAACTAAAAACCACAAGACAACAACATCACAACTAAAAACCACAAGACAACAACATGACAAAGAACAAATCCTAGAAGTCTGCACAGAAATAGACAATGACTTTACAGACACTGACATCACAGAAATCCGACGGCTCGGGGAAGCCAAAGAAAAATGCAAACAGCCCCAGACCAGTACTGATTACAGTAACGCACGTTGACAAAAAATGCACCCTTCTTCGAAAGTTCCATCACATCAAGGACAATGATAAGTTCAAAAATATAAAAATTGACCACAACAAAACCAAACAAGAAAGAGAAGAATCTAAAAAGCTCTATGAAGAAGCAAAGAGACAGGAAGCAGCAGACGAGTCGGGGCAATACTTGTACAGAGTGAGGGGTGCACCATGGGAAAGAAGAATAAAAAAGATAAGGAAAGCCAATAAAGAGTACATATCCACCTAGAACAACAGATGGGAAAACGAACGTAAACAAATTTAATCTTAATGAGACAGGCAGCATTCAGTGTTTTTACACCAATGCTGACCAATTAAGGAACAAACAAAATGAATTTGAACAAAGAATCAAAGAACTAAAACCCCACATAATAGCAATTAATGAAGTAAAACCCCAAAACCCTAAATGTTCTGTAACAACACCAGAATTTTCCTTAGAAGGTTACATGTTATTCTCCAAAAATTTAGAAAATACTGAAGGAAGAGGTATTATAATATATGTGCTAAATTCCCTGCATGCAGAGTATATAAACCTAGTCACAACTTTCAACGAATGCTTATTTATACAAATCAAATTAAAGAATAAAAACAACTTCTTTTTGGATGCATATACAGAAGCGATGGGGGATCTGAAGAAAATAATGTAGAACTTCTAAATATGATCAGATCAATATCACAACAACAATACTCTCACATCGTAATTACTGGAGATTTCAACCTCCGTGAAATAAATTGGAATCATTGGACGACCAAATCAAATAACCCCAACGATTTAAATTTATGGAATGCCTTAGAGACACCTTCATGGTTAAACACGTGTCAAACCCCACCAGAGGACGAGGCACAACTAACACAAACCTGTTAGATCTGATTCTATCTAATGACGAAGATAATGTAGGAGAATTAGAGTACCTTAGCCCTCTGGGCAAAAGTGACCATTGTGTACTCAAATTCAATATAGTGTGCAACTTTATAACAAGTAATTATACTAAAAAAAGGAAGCTGTGTAATGTGGCAAACTATGATGTAATGAGAATAGAATGTTCAAATATTAACTGGGAAGAAAAAATTAAAGACTAAGGATAATATTAATGGTCAATGGGAAATCTTCAAAACAGTACTAAACTCATTAGAAGATAAATATGTACCTAAACAAATAGTTCCAAATAATAGAAAGGGAAACTTCCCCCTGGATGCTAATACAAGAAAACTAATTAGACATAAAAATAGATTATGGACAAGATACATGGAAACAAGGAATGGAACAAAATATCTAGAGTATTGTAAAAGCAGAAATAAAATCCGAGCTCTAACCAGAAAGCTCCGAAAGGAATTTGAATGAAATCTAGCATCCCAGAACAAGAAAAACCCCAAAGTCTTTTGGAAATATTATAAATCAAAAACTACAATCAAACAAGGAATTGGGGAACTGAACATAGACCCCACCAACCTAAAATCTCAAACAACAAATGAAGATGAAGATGAAGAAAAAGCAAATATACTTGCTGACTATTTCTCCAGTGTATTCACCAAAGAACAGTCAGGACCTATACCAACCATACCTAAGGTAAACAATAAACATGCAATGGACAAATTAAAACTAACTGAAAATATAATACTACCGACGTTAAAAACAACTTAATATAAGCAAATCGCCTGGCTCAGATGGACTAGGCGCCAGGCTACTAAATGAGTTGTCAGCAAGTATTTGTCAACCCTTAAAACAAATTTTTGAAACGTTGATTAAAACTTCCTGCATTCCCAATGACTGGAAAAAGGCTAAAATATCAGCAATTTATATAAATGGAAACAAGAAACTAGCTAGTAACTACCGCCCAATAAGTTTAACAAGCATAGTATGTAAATGTATGGAAACAATTATTAGAAATCACATTACAAACTACATGAAAGTAAATAATCTATTTAGTAAAAAACAATATGGATTTATATCTGGCCGATCAACAGTTCTACAACTAATCAAAATAATAGATGACTGGACTAAAGAAATGGATAAGGGCAACCACACTGATGTTATATATATGGATTTCAAAAAAGCCTTTGACACCGTGCCACACAAAAGATTAATTAGCAAATTAAAAAGCTTCAACATTTCAGAAGAATTTATTAACTGGATAGAATCATTTATCACAGATAGAAAACAAAAATTTTCAGTTCTAGGACCCTTACTTTTTGTTCTATATATTAATGACCTCCCAGATCTAACAAATTCAAATACATTTCTATTTGCTGATGACATAAAGATATTTAGAACAATAACACATATAGATGATCAGGATGTACTTCAACATGATTTAAGAATACTAGAACAATGGAGCGACAAGTGGTTGTTAAAATTCCATCCTGATAAATGTGTACACATGGAAATTGGGAAAAATAATATTGGTGAAAGTAAATATTTTATGGCAACAAATAATGTCAAACATGCTCTTGTCACCACAGACAAACAAAAAGATTTAGGAGTAATTATTGATTCAAAACTTTCTTTTGATGATGACATCAACCAAGTGGTTAATAAAGCAACCAGAATGACAAAAGTAATCAGAAGAACTTTTCAATTCTTAGATACATACACTTTCTTGCCACTATACAAGACTATGGTCAGATCCCACCTAGATTATGCAATAGCAGTATGGTATCCATTTAAGACGAAACATAAAATAGCCATAGAAAATGTCCAGAGAAGAGCCACAAAAGAACTACCTGGTATGAGGGACTTATCATATATTGAAAGACTAAAATTACTTAAGTTACCCACATTAACGTACCGTAGGTTAAGAGGAGATGTGATTGAAGTGTATAAAATAATGCATAACATATATGACAACAAATCTGCACCAAACCTTCCTAAGTGGGAGGATGTGGCATCGCGATCCAGTAACAGAGGACACTCCCTTAAACTGTTCAACCAAAGAGCAAAACTAAACATAAGAAAACATGCATTCCCGCTTAGAGTGGTTGAACCATGGAACAGTTTACCTGATTCAGTAATACAAGCAAAATCAATAAACTCATTTAAAAACCGCCTTGATTCTGGTCAACCCAGGAGATATTATACGACTATGAAGCCCCACTAACATTAAACACTGGAACCGGAAAACACAAACTCTTAATACTAGACCCCGAAGAAGAGGATCTGATCATTGAGGAACCGAGAGGATCCTGCGATCAGAACAGTCCTAAGGTATCCTAAGGTAAGGTTATGTAGATAATAATGATCGATTGATTTCAACAAGATACATTTACACAATATATACAATACACATGCTAATTAATAATTTTGGTTGAGAAAAGGTAACAAGAAGTGCAATACTTGTAAATAATGATTTACTTTTGATTAGTTTATATTAACTTCAAGAAAATGCAAGAATATCTTAAACTAAAATAAAAACATGTGTTTATGGTAGATACAAATAATGTTGTACACACAAATAATTGGTATAGAACAAAGAGTAACTGGTCGTAGTTAATTTGCTGACTTATGCTATAATTATTAATCTGTTTTCAAATTATTATTGATAATTATAATGTCATTACATATACAGCCTGTACATGTATATTCAATCTAATTCTTCTAGGGCCGTCCCTGATCCCCAAAGGATGGTCTTTGCGTGGTGGTTGCTGGAAATATGTGGCCAATCTATGGTAGTCGTCTATGCATAATGAGGATGCTGTTCAGTACTTGGTGCATGGACATGTTGAGCGTTGCAGAATTAAAATGTTAAATTTAAAGTCCTTTATTCTGCTATTCATGTCAATGGTCATACGCACGCAGTGTAGACGAACGCTGTTAGTTTCCACTTCTCCTTGTGTCAGCTAGCTGGCCAGGGTTGGGGTTAAGTTATACTTATGTAAATTTTGTTAGTTCTTGTACTTGTTTTGTTTCTGAAATGTAGCTGTACTTTAGTCAGGTGGATGCTGTGTTGATTTCTGAAACTCCAAGTGTTGTGATTAGTATTGGTTTAAACCCATCGTCTTCAATATGTGAAACGCGAGATTTTGAGCGATCCAGAATGGCTATATTACCAACAATGTGCATTAACCATAGGCGGATCCAGGGGGCTTGGGTGGCACGTGCCCCCCTAGACCTTTGGAATTTGGTGTGCCCGTAGACCTTTTTGAATGGGCCCAAATGAGCGTGCCCCCCAGACCCTTGGAAATGTGCCCCCGTTCGGGTTACAATAAGCTGAAGTTACGCCAACGTGGCGGCGAGAAATGTCCAACAACACCCCGCTATCTTGTAATGTCACAATCGAGCTAGCGGAGAAGCTGAAGATACAGCTACCCCTCGTCTTCCGATGCCACCAATCAAGCAGAGACAGCGGAGAAGCTGAAGATACAGCTACCCCTCGTCTTCCAATGCCACCAATCGAGCAGAGACAGCGGAGAAGCTGAAGATACAGCTACCCCTCGTCTTCCAATGCCACCAATCGTGCAGAGACAGCGGAGAAGCTGAAGATACAGCTACCCCTCGTCTTCCGATGCCACCAATTGAGCAGAGACAGCGGAGAAGCTGAAGATACAGCTACCCCTCGTCTTCCGATGCCACCAATTGAGCAGAGACAGCGGAGAAGCGGAAGATACAGCTACCCCTCGTCTTCCGATGCCACCAATTGAGCAGAGACAGCGGAGAAGCGGAAGATACAGCTACCCCTCGTCTTCTGATGCCACCAATCGAGCAGACAGCGGAGAAGCTGAAGTTACGGAGGCATGGCAACGAAACGTTTTTGATACAATTTGGTTCGGCCACCAGTGTAGGTTTTGTGCTCCCCCCCAGACTACCCCTGTTAACATAATGTTCTACTCCATATAAGTGGCACCATGCACTGCTGCAATTTATTTTCCCAATACAGGAACATGTATATGGTGATGACCAACCACCATCCATCAAAAGGCAATGCAATATTTTCTGAATCTGCAACCAGTCCTGAAACTCGATCTATTCACGAATAAGGCTGTTCGCTCTTATTGGTGATAGAAAACTTACCTTTACTTTTGTAGTGAATGCTTTATTGTTGTCTTACTTTTATGATGTCACGACTCACGTCATAGGTACACCGAACACAGGAAATAACTGTGTTAACTCAGTTTGCGTTGTATCAAAGTAGTCCGGTCTGTGGTTAGTGGACGTCAAAGATCCTGCACAATCAGTTTCTTCTGGTTGCATGTACATGTATTGGGAGTTGTGCAAGAGCAGTTAGTCAGAAGTTGAACCACATCGTGTTTGGTTTCTTTTCACCTACTTTGATGTAACTTTTGAACAATTCAACACAAAACTGCAGAACATTTTTTTCTGTAGTATTCAGTGGAAGCTGTTGGTTGCTATTCTCAGCAATGGCTGAATAGTCTCCATCTATAGATAACTGTGTTCAAATTTAATATGACACTGGTGTCTCAATTTGGTACGTAAAAGAACAACTGAGGATGACAAGCTCCCTGGCAGTGACCACCCTCGGTGGCACAAAACTTCCAATAACATCCCCTTGCCAAAACTTTGGGGGTTAAACATGTCTCCCCTGAAACTCCCAAGTTGCAAAGCCTATGATAATTCATGCTTATATGTACTTTACCGAGTGCTCAGCCACTGGAGCAGTCTTGCTCTGCAACGACTTTGTTTACATGGGATACATTACAAATACAGTAAATCTTGGATATGTTCCAGTTGCCAAAATCCATTGAAATATCGGGTGTAACAAATCGATGACGCAAAATAACCAAAACGCACACCTGGACCTTATTTTAAATTTTGCATTGAATACTACAGAATAAAGTTGTTCTCACTACTTACAGATCAAACACTTGATCGTAAGCTTATTATTCACTGATTTCAAGGGAATATCTATTAGTACAGCAGAGTTGGTGGTCAATTTCAGATACACAAAAATCGGATATATTATGTCCAAGGTTTATTGCATATTTTTTGCGACTTGTAAGTCAAAACTATGCCTTTTGTGTGGTGTACCCATCATGTCAGCCGTGCACATAATGTTAACTAGGCTACTTACAGTAAAACGCAGAGTCAAAGAAATAATGTCGATTTTATTTACAATGTTGTTTCAGTTGATGAATTGAGTCATCCTCGCAAGACGGCTGTTTGCCACGCAAAACTAGCCCTGGCAGATCTCCTAAGCGAAGTGCGGAAGTTAGCCGAGTCAAACTAGTAATTGACTTCACCAGTCGCGCCTGCATCACCCGTGAGAACAGCGCAAATACCCGCCCCAATTTGAAGACGGATAAATGACTTCTGGAAATCCCAATATAATGACCTGTTTGCCCATTAGCATGAGCAGCTGAACGGTATTGTGTATTCGAATAATTGCTTCTATTTCCTAAACATTGCATGTAACACGAGCCACGGTTGGTTGAAATTAGTTTTATTATGACCACCTGACCTGCCACTGATACAGTGAGCGATTTCATAGGCTGAGCTTAAATTTCAAAGTTTCACAAAGCGATCAGCCAGGGGGTACTGCTGGCTGGGACTGAAGTAATCAGCAGTGACCCCTGGTGCGCGAGGATTAATTAGGTTAATACTGTTGTCTTCTTTGAAATGCTGTACTATTTCCATTTCCACAAAAAGGTCAGCGTATAATTATATATATACACTAAAACAATTAATAAACCAGAAACAATATTGTGTAATTAATGCACAATAGTCATTAATTGTTTGGCATCACATAAGTATAAGACAGAATGTTAGTTCACTGTAAATACACAAGAGGAATCTTTAGAATACAACGTGGTCCAGGATGTTATTGTGTTGTAAGGAACGATTGTGCGTACAAGTGAACTGGCAGTTAACAGGAGGAAGTTTCTAGTAATATCACAAGGGCACTGCCATGGCACTACCCATGGCATATTCACCAAATCAGTTGTACTTCATCACTGTTTCTACCAGTCAATCATAATTCTGTGAACCAGACAAAAAATTGCAGAACAATTCTAAGAGATTCACATTATCACAAGCCAGCACCCCCCAATCAGAAAAGGCATCACTTGACTGGTTAACAAATACAGCGTTCCGCAAGTTTACATGACGGGGGTCACGATTTTTCAACAGCAGAGTCGCGAGAATGTCTTGTGATGTGATGAACTAAGCGCAGTAGTCCCAGCAGTGAGATGTATGCCGGCACGCGTGTCTGTCTGTACATGTAAGTCATTGTTGTCTACACACGGAATCACACACACACACACACAGTCGCACGATGGCTTCAGTTGAAGTGGAATTTGAAGTTGCTGTTACCGAAGGGGTTGAACCCCTGATTCCAGAAGGGGCCGCCATGTCCACCCTCCCCCTGTTGCTCGGGGTCGAGGGGGTCCTCCCCCTGGTCGTACCTCTGTCGCTTCTCTGTGGAACAACAACATTGGGTGACCACAGCTGTGCATTTACAAGACAAACATACACAACTCACATTTTTACAACAACAACATGTGCACATTTACTAGATAAACCCACATTGTTTGGATTACCGATATTAAGCGGTGGTATGGCAACTAGATAGGAAATTTGTTTAAAGCATAATTAACTTAATTTTTGTGCCCAAGCGGTAGGTCTTACTGAGTAAAAAAATTATTGAAATTGTTTTTGCCCCACCCTCTGTTTCCATGGTAACACACAAAATGGCCACCAAAATGTAGCACATCTAAAAATTGCAACTCTCTGGACGTAATGATGATATTGTAATCTCGCTTGGATTGTTGGGTTCTGCTTGATATTCTCTACAATCTGTATACAAAATATTTCAAATTTTTGGAATATTTATATTTTACTTTGAATTTTCAAAAAAATGTCTACACATTTTGGGACATTACTCCAAAGATTAAGCATAAAGCTGGAGTGTTGTAAGTTAATGTTGTCAAAAATGCGGTTTTCTGTAAATGCCAACCAAAGATATAATCGCATCAATTTCTTGAAAATGCCATATCCTTATCCATGAATGTGTTTTATAGATATGTAATTGTTATAAAAGGTACCTTTTTTGACAGTAAACATACAAAACTACTGGAATATGGAAGAAACACATTTGAAGTATTTATTATACTACCTCTTAAGGGATCATCTCAGAACGTCGATATCCGATATCAAAGACAATTAGCCCCCCAACCACCTCAGATCAAAGTTTGTAAACATTGATATGATGACATCAATATAATACCAGTATCAGTCAAAAGCGAAAAATATTGATGTCCGATGTCAGACAAAAACTGCCCCCCCAAAAAAAGTTATTTCATCTGAAATCGGACATTGAGATGATCCATAAGTACAAATACAGGATAGATGGGTAGCCAATGATGAATGTGCTTAGAACAAAATGTTTGCCTGAATCTTTGTTAAGAGAATACAATTAAGAAATCACTAAAAATTAAATGTCTTTATTATAATTGAAAACTACCAAAATTGAATCAGTTTCATACCAACAGCAATCCTGGTATTAGTTTATTCATCTATAATAGATATATAGGACAACAGTTACTTTTTACTTATGAAATAACTTAATTATGGACACCTACAGTGGACATTCATTACAAGGTAAACGTTTAGACAAGACCAAACTGTTACATATCCGATGTTCCTTATCTTACTTGAAAATAAAAGAGTGTAGGCCAGAAAAGTGATTTCAAAGTTGTTCCTTTTAATTAAGCAGATGTTCTCTACATATGGAGCTATTAAAGCGAAATCCAACCAATGTAAATGTTTTGTAAAGATACTCCGAAAATAAAATATGGCAACATAAGATACGTAATTGGGTCAGAAAGAAATAATTATTCACATAGTGACAAGACTTTAAAACGAAAAGAGAGGAATTGAGAAAATAGTTCCATAAAAGACATTGATGATGATGGTCGTTGGGAGCAGATTGGGATGAGCAGGTCATGCAGAGAATGAGAGACTGACAAAGAGTGCAGAGGAAACAGAAGAGGGTGGTAGAAAGTGAATAGGAAGTCCAAAATAAAGATGGAGAAATAATATCAAAAGATCTCGAACAGGCGTGTATGAACAGTCAAGAATGGGAAAAAAACTTGGAATAGGTGGAGAAATATTGTCAAGAGGGTGGAACGGTCTATGTGATGTTGTTCCCATCAGCACGACATCAAGGGGACAAAGAAATGGAATTCTGCTAATTATAACAAGGTACTTCAGACACAGTCATTGACATTCATCGGCCTACCTGGATCAGTTAAAACCTCCTTCGCTGCTGCAATATCAATGAACATTTGCTCGGCCCTTTTCTTGTTGGCGTCATCGTATTTATCTGGATGCCACTTCACTGCGAGCTTACGATACGCACGGACGATTTCTGCCTTCTTCGCGTTTCTGCAAACATCAAACCGAGATGTTACTTTTCATTGACTGGCAAAAATCAAATCCGCCTTACTTTCTTTAATTAAGTTAAGCGGATTTGATGTTGGCCATTTTTTTATCGTAAAATCATTATATGCTGTATAAACTGTATCTATTATAATATACATGATGCCTAAATGTGTTTTAATGAAAAATGTTCGTTAAAATTTTAGTATTACAGGAATTTGTTTACATAAGAGTACGTCACTTTTGAAGGCAATGCCTTAGGTCTGAAGCCTTGATGATAATGTATTAACATTAGACATTACTATGTCCCCGACGGTTCATGACACTCCAAATTTGCTAATCAGGGATTTCAGTGACACGTAATTTTTTAAATAAATATTGAACTGTTGAATTCAACATGGTCATTATGTTACAATCATACCGTGTATACTGTACGACAGGATCTTACAATAACAGAAAACATCCCTTTAATTATAATAACCTGCTATATCACATCTGAAGAAACATGCATTCAGTGACCCATATTCTAAACATATCACACATATTTCTTTGATTTTGTGCAAACTGAAAAATTCAAAAGTAGTAATAACACTAGTGTACATATAGAAAAACGAAGTGAATACGGCCAGAACTACCACATTAGTAATACAAAAACTGACACACCAAAAAAACATTTTAACTAATTAAATCCTGCACCTGACATGTCTAGCCAAGGAAGTTGTCAAAATCGTCAAATGAAGCTAAGGTTGATCTTTAATTAATACACAAACAACATCAGAATGTCTAACCACCGGTGATAGGGTGACTAGTACCTTCGCACGCCAAGTATCTTGTAGTAGTCTCGTTTTTTCGACTGTTTGAGTAGTTTCTTGGCCCTGCGTAATCCCTCCTGCACCCGGTTAAGTCCCCCTCCCACCTCCTCTGCCTTCTGGTAGTCCTGGATGGCTGGAAGAGGGAGAGAGATGTAAGGGATCATCTCATAAATTCACATAAAAAACCGCTTAAGCGTTTAAGGGGTGATATGACAGCTAGATGGGAATTTTTTTTAAAGCACAATCAATACATTTTTGCATGTGCATGCTGTAAAGAAGGTCTCACCGGGTAACAAAATATTAAAATTTTCTCTGCCCGACCTCCCATGGAAATGGGGGGTCGGGCAGAGAAAATTTTAATATTCTGTTACTTGGTGGCCAAACAAAATGGCCACCAGATGATGGAATTTATGGTGCATCTAAAAATTGCAACACTGGATGTAATAACGATATAGTAATCTGGTTGGGATTTTTGTGTTCTCCCTGATATTCTCCACAATCTGTATAAAAACGGTTACATTAAACAAATATTTATATTTTATTTTGAATTTTCAAACGATGTATTTGTAAATGCAACATTTTCGACACGTTTGGTTACTAAAAAATAAAGCGTAAAACCAAAATGTTTTACACATATTGTGGAGAATATCCAGAACACAGCAATCTAAACCAGATGACCATATCATCTCTCCTTCTGGAGTGCTGCAAGTTTGTGTTACTAAAAATTTTGTTTTCTGTAAATGTCCGTCAAAGATTACTTCAAAGAGCAACACCTTATTTATGAATAACAGTGATTTAGAGATTTATAATTGTAACAGATACCTTTAGTGAGTAAACATACAAAGCTATCGAAATATGGAAGAAACACATTTTGAGTATTTTCGTAAAAAAATACCATTCTAGCTGCCATACCGGCCCTTAACTGGTTCAACCCACGTAACCCTTACCAATGTGGGAACTGAGATGACTTGTACGATCAAAAATAGCTATTAGTGTTTCACCTGTTTCTCTGTTACCATTTCACTTGGGGGGGAATCATTATGTGTTATACCCAATTTGACTGTAAACCATTGTTTAATTTCCCCGAGGCATAATAGCCAGTTGCCAGGACACTGTGGAAAACGACATTGTAGCCCCTGCCAAATTTGAAGTCTGCCTTATTATTATTATTTATAATTTAAACAAAACTGCTATGGAATGCAAGCTAAGCAGTGCATCAAAAGTGAAGGCAGGCTTGCATCTGATTACAACCGTAGTTGTAGCTGAAAGTAGCAACAATGTATTTTAATAATAATCACAATGCCAAAACTGCAGATTAAACTCGGAGGGCTCATACATTCATAATTAAAGTTATTTATACGTAATTGCATTTGACAATAACGGGAAAATTGTGCAATTGGCAATGTAAAGATTTTGCTGAATAATATTCTGCATAGTGAATTACACGTCTTACTATTTGTAATACTTTTCATAGCATTTGCTTCCTTACCTTCTTCAAACTGTTCGTTTGCAATATAAGTCTCCGCCCGGTCGCAGAGGGCGTCTATGTTATTCTCATCTACGTCTAAAACTTGATTACACGCAGCAAATGCCTGTTTTATTTCTCCAGCCTACAACAGAAAAGACACGGCTTATAAAATGCTACGAAAGTCTATAATTAAGCAGTTAGAAAACATGTTCCCTATAAAAAAAATCAACAGAAACCGGAAGTACTCAAGGAATAAATTAATCTATCTTACAAAACATGTTTTCATTTTTTATACAAACATCAGCGAATAAAATGTAAAAAGAAATGTGCATTCCGATGCAATGCTTATAATGTACCCTTTTATTAGCTAACTTGATATCTAGAAAAAAGTGCAAGAACAAATTTGAAGTGCGACAGCACAATTTCCGTATATAATCATACTAGACAACAAGAAAATATTGGAACACGAATTAAAGAAACTGAATAACATTCTGTAAAAATATACCTTTTTTATATTCAACTGAACTTTCATTTAATTTACACTACTGATGTGGCTGTATTCACAAGAATTGGTTAGAACTTCTACCCAGAATTAGTAGTAATTTGTAACGGGAAGTACACTGTGTTGAACATGGGAAACCATTGAACATCAAAAGGGTATTGCGGTTACCTCAGCCCGCATCTGCAATATTGTCGATAAAGCATGTTTTGAAACTGGATGTTTTGTATAACAAGTTGCAGGATTGTAACTTTCAAATTACAAATATTGTAACTTTCAAATTACAAATATTGTTACTTTCAAATTACAAATATTGTTACAGGCTTACAAAGCACAATGCTGGCAGTATACCTTCAACATATCTTCTTACGAACATTACATTAATTAATAAATAAAAAACTAGGAACAGACTGCTGCCTTTTAATTATTGCTTACCTTGGAGTAGCAATGACATATGTGGCCGTTGGCCCGGTGGACATATTGGAACTCTTTGGGCTCCGTTTTAAGCATCTGTTTTGCCTTATCGATGCAGTTCATCCACTGCTGGTGGTTGATGTGTTCGCGTGTCGCTGTCATCAGTTTTACCAGCTTCTTCACCTTGCGGTAGTGTGTGAAACACTCCTTGTGGTCCGGGTTCAACTTGAGACACTCCCGAATCTCCCTGCAGCATAGAGGGGGCGATTACATCACAGCACAGGCGGGGCGATTACATTACTGCACAGACAGGGTGATTACATCACAGCACAGATGGAGTGATTAAATCACTGCACAGACTGGATGATTACATCACAGCACAGACAGGGCAATTACATCACAGTACAGCAGGGTGATTACCCCATAACATAAATGGGATGATTACAGCACAGACGGGGCAGTTACATCACAGTACAGCAGGGTGATTACACCATAGCATAAACGGGTTGATTACAGCACAGACGGGGCAATTACATCACAGTACAGCAGGGTGATTACCCCATAACATAAATGGGATGATTACAGCACAGACGGGGCAATTACATCACAGTACAGCAGAGTGATTACACCATAGCATAAATGGAATTATTACAGCACAGACGGGGCAATTACATCACAGTAGAGCAGGGTGATTACACCATAGCATAAATGGAATTATTACAGCACAGACGGGGCAATTACATCACAGTACAGCAGAGTGATTACACCATAGCATAAATGGAATTATTACAGCACAGACGGGGCAACTACATCACAGTAGAGCAGGGTGATTACACCATAGCATAAATGGGATGATTACAGCACAGACGGGGCAACTACATCACAGCACATACAGGACGATTACAACACAAATGTTACAAATTTATTAGGAAAAAACAAGTCCTGATGGTGTGTCTTATTCGACTACCCATGCTGTTTTAAAATAGGGCTCTGTAATGTCATTTGTGAGATATTATACTTCATAAAACATACAACATCCCTAACAAGCAGTGTCCATTTACACAGGAACAAAGTAAAATTATTTTAACAGAAATGTCTGAAAACAAGGTACACAAAATAATAAAGTTGGTTGATTTTTTAGGCTGTCCAGAAATACTGTAACGACTATGAATCGAGACACCAAAACAGTTGACAAAATTTACTATTTTTTCACCTTCAATTTTCGGACCCCTCTATAAAATACTGATGTAGGAGGTAACTGTGATGAAGTTACAAAGACCTGTTAATACCAGGGTAATAAAACGGGGATAACATGATGTCATAACTCATTCACATACGGAAGTCCTCGGATAGTACATCTGAGAATTTTCGGTCATTTTCGGGCAGCTGAAAATTTAATTATTTTCCGAATACAAAGAAACATTACAATGTGTTCTTACGTAAGTGACTCGTCTGCCTCCCCCATCATGTAGTACAGGTTACTCAGTTTGTAGTAGCCGTCCGTGTTATCGTTGCGAAGTTTAGTTGTTGGCCGAATGTCGCCAACTGCGCGGAAGTAATCCCCTTGAGCTATGTAGCATTCAGCTCTCATTTCCCGCAGTTCAGGATCCCATGGACTGTTCTATAAGCAACCACAAAAAAGACTATGATTGAGAAGTTGATATATATAAAATTTGGTTGCGATTTTTCTCAAAAACGTTTTTGTACTGAACCTAGCATCTTCAAATGAGCTTTCATTTTGTAATTTTTCTGCAAAACAGCTTGAAACTTCTCACTGTACACCTTGATACTGTCCTTTTTGATGTCTATAGAGCATGTTTAGGAAAATGTTACCTGTTTGCACAAAACGTGCTCTCAAGTTTTTTATGATGAAAGTGTAAACAAATATTTTAAAGTGTTGGTAGAAATTCACTCTTTAGGTACATTTTAGGGTTGTGTGAAGTAATACCAAATTTGAGGCATTTATAAGCATCTTTTAAATAAAACCCATGTTAAAATTCAAGAATTGTAACCTTTTTCATTGTTCCACAATTGTAACCTTTTAACTCAAATAAACTTTTATATACAACATTTACTAATTGAGAGTCAGGCATTTAGAATGTACACCAGTTTGTTCAGATTTTTTTCAAATCGGCATATAGGCGGATCTGACTTCAAATCTGAATACAAGTGTAATGTTCAAACATGTATCGTATCTGCAATGCGAGCCCAACCATACCTCTATGGCATGTGTGAGTATATCTACTGCTTCCTGGTGTTTGTTCTCGTCAATCAGCTGTTGCGCCTGAAGTCTCTCCGCTCGCAGCGGCTCTAGTAGATCCAAACTCTGTGTCGCCTCTGAATTACTCGCATCGCGCAGAACCTGTCAACAACGCCACCTGGTATCGTTCGCGTACATTAGAGAACTTAAATACAAGATGGCCAACTCCTCTGTAAAGTTTTTGAGACTGCGCCATGGAGTGTCGAATAACCTGACCTTTGATCTGAATACGGGATAAGTCCACGGAGCAAATTGGTAAATGGACCAGGAAATGGAGATGCAGCTTTGGCTGAACATGTGCTGCCTTTAATAACGATAATGCTTACTCATAATAAACAGAAATCATGTTAGCATCAGATCATAAAATTAAGCTGATCTGGCATTTGAATAATTTCAAATGAGATCAAGCAAACGTTGGAATAGACCCAAAAATATTTACTCTAGGTTGGACAGGCAAATGTAGAGTGACAGCTACATGAAATACTAAAAATATAAGTTTTATAATATGCAAGAAAAACATGCACTGAAAGAAAACGACGTACATTTTATGCACAGTTTCACAGCTGCTACCAAAGTGTCAGGCACATAAGATTTATAAAGATTATAGTAAACTTACAACATATTTAAAGTCGACCTTTGCATCGTCCAGTTTGCCTTGTTTCAGCTTGATGTTCCCTCTTTGCAGTCTGGCCTGGCAGTAGAAACACACACGGACATTGTCAATACCACAAATACACTGATTCTAATCCACTTCATTTTTTGTTTTATGGTACCAAGTAGTGCCATATACAATACAGTGGTGTACCAATGCATCGGTACTTTTGAAAGCGGTACATTTATTCAGTCGAAATGGTATTACATGTGGTATATATTTACATCTTCAATAACTGACACCACATGAAACTTCTACTAAACCAAGTAAAATTACCAACTTGGATTAAAAAGATATGACGCATCCTTGCACATGTAAAATGTATTTATGCAAGCACCAACACAAGTCATGAATAGTGATGAAAGAAGGCCAAATGAATGACGTTTATTAAGAGATTAAGTTAGAGAGAGAAATGTGGGCTCTACATTCTGCCACAACCGCGGAGAAATATTAACAAACTGATCCAACTGTACTTACAGCAATAAAATCTGGCCTTATTTCGAGGATTTTATCGAGGTCAGGAAGTGCAGACTTTGACTTTCCCATCGCCATGTAGACAGTCGCTCTGCGGAAGTACGTGAGGTAGTTGTCGGGATCTCCCTCTGGCAACAGTGGACAGCCGACGGTAAGTTGGGTTGAATGAATACTTGTTAATTTTCAACTAGCCGACTTACCCGGCATAGCCCAGGGAAAAAGACAGTCATATGTGACCCTTGAGACCCACTGCCCTGGACATACTTTGAAAAATCTAAATCTACGAACCACTCTAATGAACCCGCTAGATGACACACGCAAAATGTCAGCCCTCGCACATACAAAACTGATGGAGATCAATTTAAAAATTGTAACCTCTAAGATCCCCACCCCAGATGAATTTCGAAAGATATATAAGCCTACAAACCACCCCAAACGGGCATGTTTGATCACACAATTGTACATGCAAAACTAACGGAGACATCCACAAACAAACCAACAGACAAACAAAACAGACAGACAGAGAATTGTATTGTCTTATAATATAGAAAACCACATGATAAACAAATTCAAGTAGACTTACAATGCTCCAAAGTTATACACACATGTCAAAGTTTATACTTATAGTATTTCGCAGATCACAAAAACGATTTGATTTTGTACCTGCACAATTTTTTATTTTATTATATCATAGACATTATTTGTGTTAAAAAAATTATCCAGTGTCTATCGCAGAGGATCTGTCCAACCTTTTAGAAATTACTTAAAAATAAATTACAAAAATAAATTGCGGAAGCAGTTGTAAGCTCTCCTAAGTGTGCCCCAAGTGGGACTGGGAAGTCGACCTACCAACAGCCGCGTGGTAGTGGGAGAGGGCATCAGCCAGTTGACCTGCCGACAACATCCTCTTGCCCATTTCTAGATGGCGCTGTACCTCCTCCTTGCTACTGCATAGTGCACCTATAAGTAAACACGCAGTCACACACTGCAGTATCACACAATAACTATCAGAGCTAATGGGAATCACAGTTTGACTTATATTGGCAAATATAGGTCGGGTCAGGCAACTGGCGCAACATGTAAAATCAAGTAAAATAAAACATAATTCACTGTTGGATCGCTGTGGCGCATGACTCCTATGCTCATTTAAAATGTAGTTTTCAGTGTTGTTTGCAATCATTTCCATCACTCACAGTGATCCAGGTTGACCTTTACTTGATTTGACCTTTGAAACTGTGATTGCATGCATTGTCATTGCAGTCAAACAAATGCTCTAACTTCTAAGCACATGTGGGTGTGTGTGTGCATGTGTGCACGTGAGAACATGTTTGTGCGACTCTTTTAACTTGGCTTGAACTTGTCATTTACAAAGCTTGTTTAATAAAAATTCAAAATGTACAACACTTCAACAAATCAATTACAGCTGAACATAAAATTATGGTCAACTGCAATAATTCATCAAAGTTAACTATGTTCTAAAATGTTTTTTATAAAGGAATATTGCATGTATGCATACATGTATATAATAACTGCTCATCTGCAGGCTTATGGGTGTGTAACTATGTTCTTTGCAGTTTTGAAATACAATTATCACCACAATACTTCCCAATTACATGATTAAAAGTTACAAGCACAACTGAATGGTCAACCCTTACCCTGCTGTCCACTTACCCTTCATCATACTGGTCCAGGCTACAATGAGTAGGGCGGACAGACCTGTGCCTCCCCTCACACCTGCCGGGCCAATCTGACCTGCACAAAAGGCAATAGCCTTGCAAAAACGCATCTGGTCTATGACTATGTCTATCAAATATTCTAAACGTTACAAGACACCAAGACCAAGGCAAGAGAAGCCTGGCTAGTTAGGCTAATTCTAAGGAGTAAGGGCAATTCAAGACGAAGCAGTCAGTTATCCTGTTCCGATAATTGATGCCAATGATGGGTAAGCAGTTTTATTTTTGTTAGTGAATGATGATTAAATTTAAGGACTTATTAGTCTAACAACTTCTAAGCCTAAGGTCATTAAATCATTCAAGACGAAGCAGTCAGTTATTCTGTTCCGATAACTGATGCCAATGATGAGTAAGCAGTTTCATTTTTGTTAATGAATGATGATTAAGGACTTACTAACTTATTAGTCTAACAACTTCTAAGCCTAAGGCTAAGCCTAAGGCTAAGGTCATTAAATCATTCATAATCATATTGCCTGGTCAATTCTGCCTGTTTCACCACCATAAAAAGTTTGAATTGCAAAAAGTTGCCATTTGGTTAGGTAAAAAAATGTAACATCACTACGGGTGTTGTACACCGGTGGCGGTGTAGTCAATTTTGAATAATTCTGACAGCAGACACGTCCAGCAGGAAGTTACTGACAGACGAACACACGCCATGTTCAGTGTCAAAACTCGCATACGACAACACTGATTCCAGTGTGAAAAGCAGCTGTACTTACCAGCAAAATTCATATCAGCTAAAAGAAATAGTAACGAAACAGAGGCAAGCAATCGTTCAACCGACCACATCACGCCGCCTCGCAAACTCTTTCGGCAACACCTACGCTACGGGTTTTAGTTTCTCAAAACTTGTAAGCGTGGGTAAATACTATTGGACTGGATAGTATTTCCGGGTCAAACTGTCGACGTCAGAAACTAAAATTAAAAAAATTCACTGAAATATAAAGTAATCATGTCTTTGAATATCATATCATACAATAACGTACATATGTGCACATATTTGTAAAATATTTTACAGTAATAGCATTTCACCCGTGGGAGAAATTGAGGTTCAAAAGTCAACGACCTTCAACTGTTCAAAATGGCGTCCGGTTTTGTCAAACAGTTTGTCGAACGAGTTTTGGATATGAAGGTTTTATTTGTATAATACAGCATGATTATCGATAGTTCCATGCTGACGTAATATTCAATATATTGCCTACGCATTGATGAATTCAAGGTGAATATCTGCTGCTAAGAGAATTGGTAAACGAAGGAAGTATATTTGTTTACATCGGTTGTACGGGAGCGTCGGTTCATTGATTACGAATGAGCGAATAACGTGAGTGGTCCGCAAGTTAAACTTACAGCGACTCAAGTGGTTACCTGTCAGAACTCGTCTCGCATTGGCGCTTTACAGTGTGCGATCGAAGTCATTGCATGTTTACAGATTCGGCGTTACAATGTTTTAGTAACGATTAACTGATTCTGCCTGGTTCATCAATACTATAGTATAGTAGTATATAATATATTGATACTGGCTGTTAAAAAAATATGCAGATTACAAATTTGCGTTTTAGCCGGTTTCATTGATTTTCATTATGAGTATGACATGTGCAATCAGCAGCAATGTAAATGTACTTTTGTACACGACTGTGTAGTTGCAGCCTGACTGTTTGAGTTCTGTGGCGCGACAGCCAGTTTTTTGCTAATTTAATGGTTTGAAACAATAGCGAATGTTTCATAATCAAAATGAAGCATAACCAGCTACAGCAAGAAAGGTCAACCTCTGACAATGGTATGTTTTCTGTTTGTTTCAGTTTGGATATGTTTGGTTTATCCAAACTAGTTTAAATACATGGAAATCTGCACTAATAAGTTGACATTGTCACTGTGTTAGATAACTTTTAATTTCCTTGCTGTTCAGAATAGAAACAGCAATCAACATCAATTAATGAAAATGTTCAATAAGTGCTCATGAATGACCCAGATTTGTGTATACAACCTGTTCATACTAAGAGCCACTACTGGTTGTAATTATCATATGATACTTCACTGGAGCTTAAGCCTACAAGATAAGCTATCATCATTTATTAGGTACCAATAAATGTGTAGGGTTCAAAGCAAGGTTATTATCATGAAGTCCTGTTCTGTTTCACACATAATAGTACCAAGAAAATTGTGATATTTGTGTGCTTACAATTGATCAGGCATAGAAAGTATTAGTAGTTAACTTATGCATATTTGGAATTTGAGTACACATAATTAGTGGAGTGATTTTGTTGCTATTTGTAATCGCATAATGCGTGTTGGTGCATAATTACACTATGGCTATTTTGGTAAACAAAAAATATTTCATTGATTCATGAGCATTGTGCTTGCATGCATGCCTTTTCAAAGAGCTGGAGGTATGTGATTTTGACAAAAATTGACCCGCATAACAAAGACATGATGGCAGTGGCTGTAAAGAAGCTTACTCATTTTCTCCGGTTCGATTTTCATATTATCTGACAAAATGTTAACATGGTCACCAATGGGAAAATCAACTAATCTCTACCTGTACGCCTTCTCTTCAGGAGCCAGAGATCTGTATATATATATACAGCTATATATATATATATATATAGCTGTATAATGATATATATACAGATCTATATATATATCAGCTAGGCAGGTATTACATATATATGTAATATATATATATAATTATATAATACCTGCCTAGCTGATGCAAGTTTTAACCATATACCTCAAAACATCTTTTTCTTTCAGACCACATGGCATCTAATCCATATGGATTTCAGTCGAGCCATGTGTCATATGCCAATGGCAGTGTTGGTATGGCATATACCACCCCATACCAAGCGGCCCCCTCTCCTGCCATGTACAACCCAGCCCCAGGGTTTGCATTCAAGAAACGATTTGAACGGGTTGACTGGCGAAAGATTGGTGAGTGGCCGTTCGCAAAAATAATATATATACATATATATATACATATATAATATATATGTATATATATATATATGTATGTATATATATATATATATATATATATATACTAGTTTACATTCATTGTCACCATTACAGTGTTTTGAACCTAGGCTTATTCCCATGAGTGGTTAATTTCTGCTGTAGCCAATTACAGCATTGCGTGCAGCGGACAATAATGCTAACACAGTGGTGCCACCATCTTTTTAACTTATTATTTATTATTTATGTATGTAATTCACTTATATATTTCCCATGGTATGTCATGTTTTAAATAATTTTATTAGGTGCTATTTAAGTATTTATCCTTCTAGTTTATAGATATATTTATATATAATATATAATTATTCTGCTTATATATGTGTGTGTGTCACATTTTTTTCAAATGCATTCTCATTTAACTACTGTAATAAGTTTTAGAACTTATATATATTTTACATATTTTTAGCACCTCTGAATGCACATTTGTATACATTTATGGCGCTTTGCAAATTTACTTATTATTATTGTAGCTGCTGCAGATGTTGACAACATATCCCGGAGTCTCGACTTCCACTCGCTCCAGGAGAACGTCTCCAACATCACCTTCTGCAACATAGAGTCAGAGCTGGTGGGTCTAAAAACAGTCAACAATTGACTTCTTTGGCAAGGTTGATCAGTTACCTTAAGTATCTGAGGATGTGATAGTGTAGTGGTTAGCCAGACCGGGCAGGCATGGTATATTTAGTGTAAAAACCTGGCTCTCAACATTGGTGACTGTGTAGCCCTCGCCTTGGAGATCACGTTGATGTTGGTCCTGTCTCAATTTTGGATGTAAAAGAACCACTGAGCACTGGCAATAACCAGAACCTGTAGGATTCCTTCTTTGGCTCAACAGATCTTTTGACACTTTTACGGAGCCGTCATAAGCAATGTTAGGTGCTCTCTTTGTAGTTGTGTGATGTGACTGTCAGTGTCATTTTACAGTAGTTGTAATTTTATTTCTAAGAATGAACATTGTACTTGGTGTCCCTATTGATCTATAGTATATCAATGGCTTCGCTGATCTTTTTGTGGCAGTTCTAAGTTTAGTCTCTCTGTTGAGCACTGTGGTATCTTTGGCTGGGACATTATGGCCCTCATTAACTTGGTGTTTACCTCCAGCTTTGAGTGGGATGCTCATGTTATAGTCTTCTTTGTGTCTGGCCCCCAGTGATCTGCTAGTTGTACCAATATAGGTCTGATGACAGTTCATACGTTCTATTTTGCATCTTCACCAAACACTTCCTGTGATATGCTTAGAACTGCTGTCATGTGACAATCATCAGCAATATTGTCTTCACACTTCATACCTCTCGATTATTCTCGCTACACAAGATGTATTCAACGAAATGCATTGTTTAACAATTTAATAATAAAAAGCATGTGTACTGACTACATTCATGTTTCTTTTTCACTGCTAAAACAACAGCAACAACATTCCTGCTTTGTTTGATTTTAGTAGATATTTATTATTGTGTATCTGAGAGTTTGAAATTCCTATCTTCAGGACATGCGCACTATTGATCCCAACTTTGTGAAGCTCTTCAAGCTGGCCCAGATGACAATAGAATACCTGCTGGTGAGTGAAACTGAACTGCTGCCAAGATGTCTTTTTCCTTCTCTTGGCTTTGTTGTTATTTTTAATAAAACAAGAAATCAAGAAACTTGACAAAACAAGAAATCAAGAAATTGTGTGATGCCTGGCAACATGACATTTTAAGGGGCCACTCTTCTCGTGAAATGTCATATTTTAATTAACTGTCATATCTTTGAAAATACTTATCCTATCTTTACCTAATTCTCTGTGTATCAGGTCTACACAATAAGAAGGTCAAATATGACATAATAACCATTTTGCATAATGGTAACCATGGCAACCAGATCATTTTTGACAATGTTGATGGGGTGTTTTTATGAAACTGATTTCCAATATATTTCCATTTTGTTTTATTTATATATTTTTTTATTTTGTGCAATGAAGTAGTTTGGCTAAATAAAGAATAACACTTTTGACAACAAATACATGTTTCGTATTATCTGACATTTAAAAAAATGTGTTTTCAAATATTAAAAATCCAATTTTTACAAAAAATATTAGCAGCGCTCTTTATATATGCTGTCATACAAATGCTACCACCAGTGGATATATTAAAGAAGGCCCATGTGGACAGCCATTGCACCATACCACCAGGTCTTTATGCAGGATCAGATTTTTATCAGTCTAAAAATGTCCCAGTAGATACGTGGGTCCATGCGTGCACACATACAGTCCAGTCCAAATGCGCATATCGTAATTTTGTGTGTATAATACACATTTATGCAAGCACCAACACAAGTCATGAATAGTGATGAAAGAAGGCCAAATGAATGACGTTTATTATTTATTAAGAGATTAAGTTAGAGAGAGAAATGTGGGCTCTACATCCCAAGGCCAGGCCTGTGACTGAGCCCATACTAGTCTCCTGTCCCTCAGGTTGACAGAGCCCACATTTCGGCATATACAACATTAGCAGTATTGTTATAGATATATACAACATCATTACTATTGTAATCACAGTAGACCTTAGGCACCGTACTAACCAAGCACACCATTCATTCACCTAACTATAATCCCAACTACCTGCTGAAGAGTTACATTGTATCAAGATTTAGCCTAAACCTATAAGTGGGGCCATTACGCCCCACTTACTAAAATCATCGGTGGAAGAGAAGCGAGCTGTCTCGGCGTTAAAACCCCGTGAACACATTGTCCACCTGCACTAAGAAAACGGGGAAAGCTTTGAGATTTGCTATCAACCCTTCTTCCACCAATGATGTACATGGTAGTCCCTAACGCTATCAAAAATTTGGGAGGGATGGGAGGGCCAAAATTTGTTGATGCGACCACTCCGTCTGCTTTCACAAAACGAAGTGACCAAGAGCTCGTAATCTGTGACTGCGCGCCACTACCGTGCGGTGTTTGGCTCCTTGCGCCAGAGGCAACGAGGTAATTAGCATAATAATTAGCATCAGACATTAGGCCAATCATCACTTGTCCTGCGTTGTTGCCAGCACAAAAACCCATATGCAGCACGGTGCCGTGGCCGCATATTCTCATTTTTTCGTTCATATTTTACTGTAAAGTCTGGATTCATATTGTACACGGGGCTAGCACTAAAGAAAATGTTCTCCGACTGGATATAAGCGAGCCAGAAATATGTGCTCAGTGAAATGTAGCTTTTTAGACAAAGCATATAAAACGTCACAGCTGATTTCATACAATCTATCTCGCGCCGTAAGCGTCCTAGACGTGCGTTTCATAAGTTTGGCGTGTTCATTATGGCGGAAACACAGTCCTGACTGTCCACTAGGGGTTCCGTGTAGTTCTACAAACACCCACTTGGGGGTCATTCGTAGTCATACATGTATCCACCAGGTGGAAGAACGACTGCGCATGTACGACTCACGAAGTGACATCGTTGCGAGTGATGTGCCAGTGGCAATGCCGTAACTTGCGTAAGGGACATTTTCATGACTTTGGCTTAGATTCAAGTATCACCACACATACAAACTTTGATGAAAAGACAGTGGCTAACTCTGAGCCGTGCTTCAAGCAAGCTATCAGAAGCGGGAAATGAGGGGTTGATGCCGAAAGTGGGATGCGTATTATACACATAAATACTTGTGTATACAATAAATACTTGTGTACACAATGATACATGCATACACAAATGGGACACATTTTTACAGCATAATGGACATCTAACTAACACAGTGAAAGTCAATAATATTTATTTTTACAAACACTAGGACACCCCCGTCTGAAGCCAGTCAGCTGAAATTTACACCCATCCAAAACTAACTGAACCCATCCAAAACACCGGTAGATGGGTCTCTAGATAAAGCCATGGTTTCCAAAAATCTCATCCATAATATTGTGGTAAAGCTACAAAGGTATAATGCTGCTGAAAGATAAGGAAGGTAAACGATTCTTAAGTAGTGGAATATTTACAGTGATAAGACGTATTGACCATGCCAGAGTTTATGTCGTATGACTCATATCAACCCACTAATACAAGTTCACATACATCAACGTATTGACCAAGCCAGAGTTTATGTCGTATGACTCATATCAACCCACTAATACAAGTTCACATACATCAACGTATTGACCATGCCAGAGTTTATGTCGTATGACTCATATCAACCCACTAATACAAGTTCACATACATCAACGTATTGACCATGCCAGAGTTTATGTCGTATGACTCATATCAACCCACTAATACAAGTTCACATACATCAACAATCATATTTTTTTCACAATTCCTCGACTGCAAGGTCAAAACATTAAGTCAATGACAGATATACATACAATGTATCAATTTCACTAATATTTATCTGATAAAATGTAACGTACAAATTGTGGTTTATGTTTGACATGGCAGGATTTATGATTCTTCAAAGACTAAAATAAATTAGTTTATGTAATGTGCAAATATATCATGTAATGTGCATATATTGTAAGCTTTATTTCAAGTTGGTGACCATGTTAATATGTTTTATTGTTATTGGTCCGACATGGTTAGTTATATGACGGCATAAAATACACTACTTTTTATTTAGAAACAGTAAATTGCAATAACATTTATTGTAATTTTCTGTTTATTATGAACATAATAAAATAATTTAATACATGAAAAATTGAAATACAATAATATTCATTTACATAAATTTAAATACGTAAATCAACACTAAAAACACTATAACATATTACATACATAACATTTTAAGATTTAATTAAATATTAATTTAAACACCAGTTAATACTTACTAATGGTAATTGTTATAGTATTTTGTTATTACATTACTACAAATAATAACTAGTACAATGTATATATATATTGCTGTTCATATATAAGCAACCATCTTATTGCATTTATTGCTTACTCCTGTAAGAAAATCTATCCAGCTTCGATCATCTAGTTCTGACCTACTTTTTGTTCCTAGAGCCAACACTAACATTGGAACTAGGGCTTTTTCTGTTGCTGCACCAACTCTTTGGAATATGCTTCCTCTTAGTGTTAGATCAGTTGAAAATATTACAAAATTCCGTCGTCATTTAAAAACGTATCTTTACAACCTTGCTTATCCACCTTAGCTCCCTAGCGCCTTGACCCATATGTTGACAACTGGAAAACTACTTATGGACTTTGAGATTGACCAACCCTTTTGTTTTGATGCGCCTCTGAGCTTGGTTTCCAAGGATTTAGGCGCAATAGAAGTTATCTTATTATTATTATTATATAAGTACTCTTTTTTTTAAGTAAATTACTGAATGATTGACTTATGACATTAATTTGTATAAACTTGTTCATTTCAGCATTCACAAGACTATTTGTCTGGTGTTGTGGTGTCCCTAGAGGAAAAACTAAAGACAGTCATGAAGGTGGGTGCATACCTTTGTATTCTCGGCCTGGGGGTTTTGTATCTATGACCAACATGAAGAAAACATTGAACAGTAATGATCACTAGGTGGCAGTACCAGTGCGACCTATTGGTGTCAGTTGACGTAAACGTATTACATATTTGATGAAAATGTATGTTCTTAATAATTACCACAGGAAACCTAGAAATAAAATGGTCAACAATGTTTATATATACAGTTAATATGGTCATCTTCCTGTAAAGTGAGGTTTCTGAACCGGCTGTGAGCGTAGCAGTTTTGAACGATGGCAATAGCAACGGTTTTGGTCATTCAGTAGTTATACACATTTCACACAAAACAAATGTTTATATAATCAAAATGATCATCGGTCACACAAGATTGTAATATATAAATTAACTGGAAGCACGAATCATAGACAAAATTGGTTAATCAGAACAACACTATTTAATTAAATAATAAATGTTAATAATATAATTAATTGAATTAAATCATTACAACTGTCTCATCTATTAGCCCTTTTGTTTATGACTCATTGTGTGGTGAGATATTTAAATGTTTGACTATAATTGTCAAATTTTTTACATTTTCTTTGCGACTGTTGATAGGAGCATGAAGAGACAAAGAACGCTCTCACAAAGACAACAAATGACCTGGTTGAGGTAAAACGCGAATCGCACAGACGTAAGAAACTGCTCATGACGCAGCAACAGATGATTCAGACTGGACCGAGCTCCTATAACAAGGTCAGTCTTGGCCAGTGGTCAATGTGTGGACTTTTACATGTCACACCTTCCAGGGTGGCATCAGCAGATTAGTGTTTTATATGATATTTTAATATACTTGTGGCATGGTTAAAGGAGGTTTTCCATTTGTTCTTATTGTAAAATCATGTTCTATAATATATTATTAATGATAACTAAGACTTTTTGGCTGTGATAACGTGGTATTTTGAAATTGGTATTAATTGTATAACTTTTTACTGTTACTGTTAAGTTATTCATATTTTATCTATCTATATATATTTTTATAGCCAAAAAACATTTTTGAAGTACTTATTTTAACATGAGAATTGATTTATTTTAACATCTAAACCATCTACTCGCGTTTACTATTATTTTAATTTATTTATTCTTATATTTGATTTATTTGTACTATTTATGTATTAGTCTTATGTAAAGCATAACACATATCACATTATGGATATGGTACTAAATCAAATAAGCATTATTATTATTATAACGACAACAAATAGTTCATTAAAATACATTTTGTTGGTCAGTATACATGAAAGCATACAGGACCAGACGTTTTGCCAATTTCGACCCACCCTCCTCCCAACTCTCCGTCCAAATGTAATGTATAGTTTGCTTGTACATCGTTAGTGGAAAGAGGTTGTATGGCCCGATGCTTTCCCCAATTTTATAGATGAATGTGAGCATAGGGTTTGCACCGGATGTGTTCACGGGGTTTTACTGCAAGGGACCGCATGCTTCTTTCGATTTATGATCAACATATTGTATCTATCAGAGTGAAGTGCGGCGTATTGCCCCCACCTATGGGGTTATAGTTTTACCATTAGTATAGTCAGCAGCAGGTAGTCTGGTATTCAGTGTGGCAATTTGCAAAGGCACTTGTTAGTTAAATCAGTTGTACCTGTTTTTCCCATTTGTTCTAGGAATATCGCTGCTGCTGCGTTATATGTGGAAATGTGGGCTCTCTAGCAGCCTGATGTTCAGGAGACTAGCATGGGCTCAGTCACAGGCCTGGCATTGGGTTGTAGAGTCCACATTTCGTTCACTTAAACCGTCACAGTGTGCCAAAAAGGGCTTACACACTGGACCCCCCTAATAAATGTCATCCATTTGGCCTTTTCATATCTACATTGGTCTCTGTGTTGTTTCTTGCATAAATATATTTATATATAGTTTATACTGTAGAAGATGATTTTACGGAAAGACTCTTGGACTTTAAAAAGTTTTAAAATGTTTTGACAGTGCCCGCAATGCTCAAAGGCATTCATCAACACATCGTTTCTAAATGCCCACATCACTCGGAGACACCCAGAATGCATCGGTCAGTTGGTGCCCGTTGTTGGTCAGGGGGCACCATCCATTCCACAGCCGGCAAACAGCTCCCTTGAGCGGCAACTGTTGGACATACAGCAGCGACTGATGCAGACTGAAGCTCAGTTAGTGGAGGAACGGAATGCGCGGAATGCAAACATGCAGAAGGTATGTCTGGAACGTCACTTGGAATGTTATAAATTAGGACACTTTTTAATTTATATTTATTTTTTAGTATTTTAAGATTTTATTTATTTATCTTAATATAATGTTAAATCTATTTATTTAATTATTTATCTTTTTATATTAGTATTTTGAAAATTGTATCATCATCATGTATTTTATTTATTATATATTCATACCTATTTAGTCATATTAATATTATATGAACAATATATATATTATAATATTATATGAATTATATACAAATATTATATGATATTTTCCATGAATTTTGTATTTCCATTTATGCTTTATAATGTGTTTCTCTTCTCGCCTGATTTTGACTTAGTCAACAGTAATTTAGTAGCAGTTCTGAAGATGAGATAACCAAATACAAACAAAGACAACAGAAACCCACATACCCTGTTTTATAATAATATTGTAGACGAGACAAGTGAAAAGAACTGTGGAAGCAGGTTTGGTATCGGCTGTTTTGCTTGACAGGAGAGGAACCATAAAATTATGGAGGAGCGAGACATAGAAGACGACTTGGGCGCATGGAAGCTGGAACAACAACAGCAACATAGGGTATGTTTCACTGGGTGGGTCACATTGTGGGGGGGGGGCATCGTAGTACTGTATTCATCCTATTAACCCTTTATACCCCCCATCAGTGCTTCGAGTCCCAGCAGCGTGTGCAAAAAGTCACCAAGATATGGGTGCGCCTTCTTTTAGGCATTTAATTGTTTGGACTCTGTTTCCCAACATTGCAAGTTGTGCTTACTTTAACCCTCTCGTGGTCAGAACGCCCGAATCAACCCGACTCCCACTCACGGCCAGAACGCCTGAATACGCCCGAATACAGGGGCACATTTAAACTGGTACCGCGAAACAGCGTCATCCAATAACGGCAATTTATTTCGGCAGTTAGCATATAATAATATTGAAGTTTCACTGGGAAGCGTCAAAAGTGAGAAATGATGGCGATTTCCGTGGCTAAATAGTGCCAACCACCACGCGGTTTTGTAGTCGAACGCAGCGACACACAATTTCAGGTCCCTCTTTTACGCCACGCAGTGAATATTTTAATGGTGATTTTCAGCCAATGAGATTAAAGTTTAAGATTTGCTGCGGGCATAAACATGGAAGCACCCAGGAATTATTCCAAAACACGCGTCCGCAGGCGATTTCTACGATTAAATGCTAACTTTTGAGTGGTCTATTTTGTTGTAAAGAAGTATTAATGCGCCGCGAAGCGGGTGGTGTTTTTTAGCTTTGATGTAATTCTCGACATTGTCATTATGTCGAACTCCAGTAATTCGGACTTTTACGGGATTTTCGAATCGAGTTTATAATGAATGCTGCCATCGAAGGGGAATGTTTTGCAATATGATTACGCATTTTAAATAAAACACCAACTTAATAGTTCAGACGGGATGACGGCTATGATCACAAAGAATGCCATTTTGTAAAAAATCTTGAAAATACATGCACTCTGAAAAACTGAAATTATTTCAGTTTTATTTACCATAGACATTTAATTAGTTTTCCATTCTGTAGCATAGTAATTTATGCAAGCACCAACACAAGTCATGAATAGTGATGAAAGAAGGCCAAATGAATGACGTTTATTAAGAGATTAAGTTTAGAGAGAGAAATGTGGGCTCTACATCCCAAGGCCAGGCCTGTGACTGAGCCCATACTAGTCTCCTGTCCCTCAGGTTGACAGAGCCCACATTTCGGCATATACCACATTAGCAGTATTGTTATAGATATATACAACATCATTACTACTGTAATCACAGTAGACCTTAGGCACCGTACTAACCAAGCACACCATTCATTCACCTAACTATAATCCCAACTACCTGCTGAAGAGTTACATTGTATCAAGATTTAGCCTAAACCTATAAGTGGGGCCATTACGCCGCCGGTCACCAAAACATGTCGCCACCCCACTACAATAACACTCATGAACATTTCATACGCAGCATGTAACCGCTAATTAGTAATACAAAATATTTTTTTTAATGAATTGTTGAAAATTATTTAAGTATTTAATTGTTGTCAAACTTTAGCAATTCATATTTGGATAATAAATTGACATATATGTCACATACTTGGCTAGTTACACCAGGAATTAGTTCTTCAGATGTAGTGAAAATATTTGATTTGAATCGGATCAACAATTATTTATTTATGCAAGCAACAACACGGAGACAAATATAGATATGAAAAAGGCCAAATGGATGACGTTTGTTTATTATGGGTAACCAGTGTATAAGCCTTTTTGGCACACTGTAATATTTAAATAAAAGAAATGTGGACTCTACAACCCAATGCCAGGCCTGTGACTGAGCCCATACTAGTCTCCTGAGCATCAGGCTGTTAGAGCCCACATTTCAACATATAAAGCAGCAGTGGTATTCCTAGAACAATTGAAAGGAATGACATGTAATCACAGCAGAGCTTGTTATGTGTAGTTAATTTTAAAGCCAACATGATTAACTAAGCCAACATGATTAACTAAAAAGTGCCTTTCTGAATACCACGCTATCTGCTGCCAAAAACACTAAATCTAAAATTATAATAATCCCAAATGTGGGGGTATTTCGCCCCGATATATACAATTCCATACCATTCCTAAATCCAGATGTAGTGAAAATTTGATTTGAATCGGATCAACAATTATTTATTTATTTGCATTCATACAACCTGAGTATATCACTTGATTCACTCACAGCACATTCTCTCGACTTAATAGGATTCAATAACAGGCACATATTTGCATTAATCTGGCCTTGAGAGGGTTGAAGGTAACGGAGTGCCACACGAGATGGTTGTAAATATACTAATCAACTTTGCTATTCAAATCATTTTTACCGGTACTCATAATTATCCACCACGTGGAGCCATTTGTTGTGTACGGTTGTCAAGGCGAATAAATTAGCTATTCAGCAGTGGTCATTGTTTATTATCGCTCAATAATAGTTTATAGAAGTTTTCACGGTTTTTATTGATGGATTATCAAAATCTGCAGTGACCACAATTTGAACTAGCGATTTATCACTATGTTTTGGACAGATTATTTGATAGTTTTAGCAAACTTAGTATACAACTGGGTTCGGCAACTGCAAAAACATTGAAATCTTCACAGTCATCTTGGAATGCTGGTTACCATGACGAAGGAATGTAAAATGATATGGCTCATTTTACTCGCTGATTATCATATTTTCGAGTCCATTGTCTTGCACATTCACTGGGAATGCAGCATTCTGTGGTCACAGCTGGTCAGGGCTGTAGTACTGAAATGGTTAAACATACAGAAGGCAATACGCTGTGTCTAGGTGTTTTTGTAGAGAATGCTATATATGAATTATAATGTATACACCATGTACAATAACACATAATTACTTGAACGGTTGTAATAATAATAATATTATTATTACTACGGAGAGTAATATAATATTATGACACAGATACTGTTATCATTACAGAGGGAGATGGAGAAGATGAGAGAGACGTTTATGAAGGAGCTTGCTGAGATGCATGAGAAGAACTCCGCCTCAGAGACGGCGGTTCAGAAGTTGCAGCGGAAACTTGGTTGGTACCGTAAATCCTCTATTTATAGACACACCTGTAATTAAAGCCTCACCCCAACTTTTCATATCAGTCAAAAATTTCCTCCTCACCATTTGTTGCAAGAAAAAACATATTTAAAGCTGCACATAAACATTGAGGTATTTTTCTCATCCTACAAACTCCATTTAATTTTTAATGCATACATCAGAATTGTGGATGTAAAAAGTGTTTCCCGTTTCCAACCAAACAGATTACTCAGTTTATTTACTGATGATATATATGTGTGCATGCGTGCATGTTTGCGTGTGCATGTGTAGCTGGACATCTATTTTTTGGGCCATATTTTGACAGAGTTCAGTTTAAAATAATTGATTAGTTTGTCTGATGAATAACTTTGCCTGAAGAAGCTAGCATGTCATAATTGACAGTAGCTAGGTAAGCTGTTCACGAAATGACTGAAACAAATGAGCCAACAGATTAATTAACTTTTAAGATATAATGATCAGACTAGCATTTAAATCTTATTAACCCTAAATTACCCCTGTAATCTCTGTGTAAGTACTACATTATAATAATAATGAAATGACTTAGTGCCAATATCCCAGAAAAATCCGAGCTCAGTGGCGTAATAAACCCAGTGGATTAAGCGATCTCATTGTCATGTATACAGCAAAAGTCGTCAACAGCTGGATGAAATAGCTCAGAAGCTAAGCCTAAGGAGGATATGCAGTATTAAAAACAGGTTTTTAGATGACGGCGAAATGAAACTATATTTCTTACTGACTTAACACTGATAGGGAGTAAATTCCACTTCCACAAGCTCAGGTTCCAGCGGTCATCTTAACTGTCGGTACAAAAAATAGATTAGAATCTGCTGACTGAAGCTGTTTGTATTTTTGCTGGAGTGAGCCTTGAATGTAGGTATGTAGGTTGTTTGGATGACAGGGCTTGATAGGTAGTTGTACAAATCTTAAAAATAATGCGATATTGCACAGGTAGCCAATGCAGTGATTGTAGGACAAGATTCTCTGTTAACCCTGCATAGTTTATGTTAACCCTACAAGCTCTGTGTAATTACTAATAATTACTCTCTAAGTTTTCTGATGATCTTTGTGTTAACCCTACAAGCTCTGTGTTAACCCTTTCTGCTCCATGTGTACAGCGCGGCAGTCAGGCCTGGGCCAGTTGGAGGATGATGACGTGCTAGACGACAACAAACATGCCCTGAAGAAACAACACCAGGAGATGACCTGCCTCAAAGAACAGATGCAACAACAGGTATGTTAACCCTTTATGTCCCATGATGTGTTAATAAAATTAAACGAACATAGTCTGTTCCAAGTTGTTCACATATTAATTAATATAATGAATGTCCTTAAGACTATACTAACTATGTTGAAAGTCTACTGCCCACCAAATTGTGTTTATTAAGCCCGTAACAACGGTCGCAACTGGAAGACACAACCCCGGGTGCATGTTCAAATAGTAAACAAAACATCCAGTTTCAAAACAAGTTTTATTAGCAATACAGCCAAGTCGGGCTGAGATAATTGCTATAGCCTTTGATGTTCAACGATGCTCACTTTCCCATGGTCATTTCCTTTTTTTAAATTCACACTAATTTTAGCAATAAATCAAAAGGATATTTCAACAAATGAGGTATCATTTTAAAGCTTATGATCTGTGGAATCTAAAAAGGTACAAACTCAATGTCACGATTTTGCGACTTAATAATATCCACATGTTGTTTTTAATGACAAGTAGCGTTTTCCTGCAAGATGTTACAATTTACTAAATGTACCATAGGAATATATGAAAATATGTAATTTTGTATCAGCGGGTAGTGTTGGTTTTAGATTTGGTGTGGTTGACTGGTGTGCTTGGCTAGTATTATACTGTGCAGTAGGTCTATGGTGATTTTAGCAGTAATGACATTGTTTGATATATGATATCATGTATACCAATACTGCTTGTTTTATGTGCCGAAATGTGGGCTCTGTCAACCTGAGGTACAGGAGACTAGTATGGGCTCAGTCACAGGCCTGGCCTTGGGATGTCGAGCCCACATTTCTCTCTTATCACGTTAATAAATAAACGTCATTCATTTGGCCTTTTTTCATCACTATATTGGACTCTGTGTTGTTGCTTGCATAAATGTAATTTTGTATCTCTGAGTTGACATCTTCTCCCACTAGGTGGCCAAGGTGGAGCAAGCCATGTCGGAGAAATTCCTTGAGCAAGAACAAAAATGGCAGGTGCGTCTTGACGCCATGTCACAGCGTCACAAGGAAGAACTGGAGCAGGTCAGTGACACGTCATCAGTGTCAGTCATTATGTTGTTGGTGTCAGTCATTACATCATCAGTGTCAGTCATGATGTCATCAGTGTCAGTCATGGCGTCATCGGTGTCAGTCATTATGTCATCAGTGTCAGTCATGACATCATCAGTGTCAGTCATGATTTCATCAGTGTCTGTCGTGATAACATCAGTGTCAGTCATGATGTCATCAGTGTCAGTTATTACATCATCAATGTCAGTCATGACATCATCAGTGTCAGTTATTACATCATCAGTGTCAGTCATGACATCATCAGTGTCAGTCATGACATTATTAATGTCACAACATCAGTGTATTTTCTCTAATTTGTATGATTTAGAACTGTTTTGTGTCCTCTTTGAAGAACACTGCTGATTGCGTGAAAATGTAAAGCTTCTTTGAAACACAGTCACCAAGGAAAACATTTATCCTTGCCTCTCGTGGAAGAATCAATCTTTCCCACTTGCATTTCGCACATAAACATATTTTCCTTGTATCTTTTGTCATTTGGGGTTAGAATTTCAACGAAATATATGATGGAATGTCCGAACGCTCCATGTGTTCAGTATCCATTTTTGATGGCATGAATAGTCATGTTGCTAGGCAACAGGTGACGTGATGGAGAGGACGATTACCTCTGCTTACGTGGAGGAGTAGGGTGTGTCACTGTGACTGTGTTGCAGGCAGTCAACGTGAGTACAGTGGAACTGAGGAAGATGAGACAAGAGCAGGGAGAGATGTCTGACAGCTACAAGCTCAAGAAACAGGAGCTTGAGCAACTCCTACAGGTAAACACTGGCACTTACATAATAGTGATGCTCCTGTCTTCTCTCCGTCGGTCCGTCTGTCTCTTCTTCTCTCCCTGTCCCTCCCTCAAAATAAATACTTTTTAAAGTTACTTTCACTATCATATTTATCTTCATTTGTTAAAAACAATGGTTTAAATCAGTTTTAACTAAGAACTCGGAATCTGTTTCTTTGATCTGTTTACACTTACAAGGTGTCAAATAATTTAAATAATAAGTGAGTTCAAGGAGACTCCCATTAAGAGAAACAGTGTTGCTGGCTTCTAAGCCACCCCACAGATGTAAATAACAAATAAACAACATCATACAATTGACATAGTAAATTGCAAATGTTGATGGGTAATGATAATTCAACATGCATGCTCATATATATTTATACAAATACACATATATATATATGTTTATATTTCTAACATTGCAATTGTGTATGTTTGCGTACAGGATGTGTTTAATATGATAAAGAAACTATACATTTATAAGTAGTCATGCATCCTCCCATGATGGGGGGCACTGCTGATTATATCGGTGTCAATATCCCCGGCAGATCACTTTGCGAAATGCTGAAGTTAAAGTCAGCCAATACTATCGTTTCCTACCAAATCTGGCTGTTTGGCTTTGTCTACTTCATGTAGATCTTAATGTTTGGGAAGTAGAAGTAATTATTTGAAAACGAAATACCGCTCTTCCACTCATGAGAATGATCGACAGAGTAATTATATTTGGATTCCCTTAAGTTGGTGGTTTTTCTTTGATACGGGGTGTGGGTGTCTGCACTATTCTCACGGGCGGCTCAGTCACAATTGACTGAGGCAATTACAAGGAAACAGTACAACTGATTCAATGTGTACGTTGCGTAGAATATCTGCCGGGGGAGTGTAGTCTGGCTACCACTCCTGAGGCCGGTTTTATGAAGCGGCTAAGAACGTTCTTAACGCTAAGTTATTTGTCTTAGTAAATGACATGATTTTTTAAATATTGGCGAACATAGGAGTTTGTAAGTGATTGCGTAACTTTAAGTACGCTTCATGAAACCGACCCCTGGCTTGTGAGGATGTACTCCGATGGGACCTAGAATGTATTGCCTTAGCTTCCCTTGCCTTATCTCCCCTTCCTCCACCAGCAGCAGGAGTCTGAGAGGGTGAGGCGACTGCATCAAGAGAAGGAGATGGCACAACAACAACAGGTCAGTGGCTGCCTCAACACAGATGTTGTAATCACAGATGTTGTAATCAGGGTTTGGTTACAACATCTTGTTTACATCCCTCCATTCATTTTCATTACAATCTGGGTAAGTGGCGGTCGAATAAGTTCTCAAAATTACCAAATATGTTCAATGCAAATAAAATACAAATATATCACATACAGGGTGGGTGTGTGAGATGCCACTTTTATCATATTGCGGGAGAAATAAATTGCTACTGTGGCTCCACCTGGCAAGTTAAACATGTGTTAGTGATAATTATACCTCAGTGTGATTTCAAGACCAATTTTGCGAGATTGTCTTTCCTTGTTTTGCCTTTGTGAGAAGCAAAATATATATTCATACGCCAGCTCGATTATAGTTAGACGACTGACCTGGTACCTTCTGTGTTGTACTGAAGACGCGTGCTGCGGCCGCAGTGCCCAGGAAGGAGGTGACCACTGTGACTACAATGACCTACAAGACGCAGGGCCTGAGACAGAGCAACTCAATGGAGGAGATGAGTGAGGAGGAGGAAACAGACAATGCCATCGAACAGACAACAGGCAAGTCACTGCACTCACGTCTACCTACTACCTATACAATACAATACAATACAATACAATACAATACAATACAATACAATACAATACAATACTACTTTATTTCTACATATTATAAAACAATACAGTTCACTGTCTGTTTGCTTTTGGATCCTTATCTCCGTTAGTTTTGCATTAATTTTTCTATGTGATCTATCGGGCTCATTGGGGTGATTATAGATGGAGATATTTTTCAAAATTCATCCAGGGCAATGGAAATCTCGGGGGTTTAATGTAACTGCCTTTTTTCACGGGCAATGCTGATTTACTCGCTTAGTTTATCCATATTACAGGTAACGTGAATTTGTTTAACGTATCATACGTATATAACATAGATAATATTTAATTGAGATTTTTATGACATGTTATTAACACAAAATATATAGTTAAACCAACGTACATGATCAAATGTTTTGCCAAGTGTAATAGTTTAATACGGACTAGGGAGACACCCTTTAAGACTAGACTTGGTTACTAATATAAGAACCAACGTGATATTTAAATTTCAAACTGAACATTCTAAAATATAAAAGGGCAACTGTTATTACCATTACACCCACCCATGGAGCAACACACCAAGGGCAACTGTTATTACCATTACACCCACCCATGGAGCAACACACCAAGGGCAACTGTTATTACCATTACACCCACCCATGGAGCAACACACCAAGCGCAACTGTTATTACCATTACACCCACCCATGGAACAACACACCAAGGGCAACTGTTATTACCATTACACCCACCCATGGAGCAACACACCAAGGGCAACTGTTATTACCATTACACCCACCCATGGAGCAACACACCAAGGGCAACTGTTATTACCATTACACCCACCCATGGAGCAACACACCAAGGGCAACTGTTATTACCATTACACCCACCCATGGAGCAACACACCAAGGGCAACTGTTATTACCATTACACCCACCCATGGAGCAACACACCAAGGGCAACTGTTATTACCATTACACCCACCCATGGAGCAACACACCAAGGGCAACTGTTATTACCATTACACCCACCCATGGAGCAACATACCAAGGACAACTTGTCACTATTACAGTATTTAGATATAAAATTTGAAGCAGTGGCACACTGGAAATTTGGTAATAATTTTTTGTAAAGAATGGCGCCTGCTGGGAAATGTCTTGCCATACATTTTGTCTAGTGAGAAAAGTAAGTAACTCTAAATAACTACCTTTGTACTTCTTCAAATGCATTGCCAATTGGTAGATTATAGATAAAGGCGAGTGGCCTTTAGCACCGAAGAGGAGATACGCCTACAGTGCTCCAAAGTTAGAGTATTAATATACTGATGTTTTGGTAAACCATCAATCCAATCATCTGCCTCCATACTCTGTCTCCATAGTGTGCCATATTCAATGACATTTAAGTGCAATGACCATGCCAGTGTACATCTTCTGATATAAAGTGTCATTGTAGGAGACGCAACAACCACCTTTGGCACAATGACACTGCCAACTCTTGGGTGAGTGGAGTCTGTCTTCTTACATCAGGATAACACGTGATCCATCGTAGCAAACTTATCTTTCAATGTTTACTTTATTTTCATCAACAAATAATTTAGAACTAAAAAAATACATGCATTTACAAAGCCACATAAAAAAATAATGCACCATACTAATCAAAATGACCTTGTTTCTGTTTCTCCAAACTTCACTTTTTAGTTGGCTGCTACAATATTAGCAATAAACTACTGAAGGTATTTCAACAAATTATAGAATGCCCGGTCTTCTATTATTTCCCTTTGTTGCATCTGCCTATTCCGTTTGTAAACTCAGTTTTTCTAATTTGAGCACATATTGCAACGTTCTTCCTCTGTGTTGATTTTCTCGACAATTTAGACATTGACCTACTCAGTTCAGCCAATGAGTCACTGTCTAGTAGAAAACATATTCACGGAGGAAGCTTCTAATTACTCAATCATCGCAGAAGACTTTCCATTGTTCGTTTCAAGAACTTTAATACAGAAGTTAGCATGATACAGATCAGTACAGTCAATACAGGTCCTCCGTGGGAACCAGATGTGGTGTTACATCGCCTCAAGACCTCCCCCAACCGCACACTACTCTTTCCAGATCCACATTATATATATCAACAGTTCTCTCTCTCTCCTGGTAACTAACGATTCTCATTGGTTAGTGTGCTCTGCACAGCTTAATAAGGAATGCTTGGAACTAGCTTACCTGCGCTGCCTGGTCAGTGTCCTCTGTGCACAGCTTAAGGAGTGCTTGGAACTAGCTTACCTGCGCTGCCTGGTCAGTGCCCTCTGTGCACAGCTTAAGGAGTGCTTGGAACTTGCTTACCTGCGCTGCCTGGTCAGTGTCCTCTGTGCACAGCTTAAGGAGTGCTTGGAACTAGCTTACCTGCATTGCCTGGTCAGTGTCCTCTGTGCACAGCTAAGATTTAACAAGATTTAACAAGATTGCCACCCAGAGAATTAACTCTAGGTGGCAGGTGGACAAGGAAGCCCTTTGGCTTATCGAGAGTCCGACCCTTTTATCTATGTGTATCCCGTCCGTCTGAGGTATGTGTCGATTTTATTTTTAAACATATTCACGCTACTAGCACCCACACAATCAGCAGGTAATCTGTTCCATTCATTTACAATCCTTTGTGAAAATGAAAACTTATATCCAATCTACTCTGCTCCTTTGCTAATGTAAATTCATGTCCTCTAGTCCTTCTATCTTTCTTAACTGAGAAAAAAATATTTCTATCAATATTTTCATAACCCTTCAATATTTTAAACACTTCTATCTGATCTCCTCTCAATCTCCTGGTCTCTAGTGTTGTTAAACCGCATTTTTTTATGCGTATTTCATAACTAAGATCCCTCAGTTTTTGTATCATTTGAGTTGCTCTCCTCTGCACTCTTTCTAGCATATCTATGTCCTTCCTGCGATATGGCCTCTAGGCTTGAATACAATATTCTAAATGAGGCCTAACTATTGTTTTGTACAGCGGTATTATTAGCTCTTTTTCCTTATACGTTATGTTTCGCCTAATTAATCCAAGGATTTGATTTCGCTTTGAAGCTGCAATTCCGCACTGCTCTGAAACCTTCATATCAGCACTAATGGTTAACCCTAAGTCCTTTTCTTTTACAGTAGTACTTAGTACAGTACCCCCTTAAGGAGTGCTTAGAACTAGCTTAACTGCGCTGCCTGGTCAGTGTCCCCAGATGTTACCTTATTACTAGACTCCTTGTCCGGCCTAGCTATCATGGGAACGACCTCAGGTAAACTAAAGGAATGTCATGTATCCTAGTTCAAGTTTTAAAGCACCAAAGCAAATGATGTATCTGTCTATAGCATTTCCGACGATATACTTATTAAATATAAGTTCTTATATAATAATTGGAATAATTCATGGAGAATTGATTACAGGGAATTTATGCACCACCTAATTCCTGTACAAAATGAGGTGTAATTTTAAAGCATGGGTGGGGGAATCAAAATGGTGCAAAACTCCTTTTTACAATCTTGCGACTTTGCTGCGGTAGGTCACATAAATGACCCTGACCCGCTCCCACGATATGAGAGCTGAGGGGGTTGACTAGTAGATGTTGCGATTTTAATTGGTGTTAATTAAAAAATTAGTATATATACTGTTCTGTAAACATATATCTTATGGAGAAGTACTCAAATAGGCTTTTGAAGTAGGATACTTTCAGGCATGGCATGGTTTCTCAGGACTGCTTTTCTTCAAGTTAAAAGCTATATAACTTTGCCTATGTTTACTGTTGCATTGTGCCATGGGCGTCATTGGAAAGCCGTTTTTTTCCTCTTCAATACGTTACCAGTAACTAGAAAGCAAGAAGGTAGCTAATTATTTTAGAAATGTGAGCGGTTTTGCAAAAATAGCCGTGGTGTGGATATGTGTGTGACTAGTATATATTTATTGTTACCCGGTGAAAGACTTAACGCTGCAGTACATCCAACATTAATAACAATAAATAGTAATAATAAAACTTTTTTATACACAAGGAAAATGCGAGACTAATACCCAATGATGGATGTTTACAAAATACAGTAAAAGTTAACAAGACAAAATGCTGTCTAATTTATATGTAATATAAATTGTTTGTAGTAAAATTAAAACATTATTAGCAAAAGTGCTGAAAATATCAACAGACTGGATAAACGAAGCTACAAATACAGTTAGACTAAATTATACTAGATATAGTGAGTCCCATGCAAGAACGCTTGAAAACATGACCTTTCGCACTTTAGGACCGAGACCTTGAGCCTGCGAGAAACAAAGAAGACTCATCTCCTTGACCAGATGAAACGAGACCCGAACTTCCTGGAGAACATGAAACAACAACTCCGTAACGTCCTAGACGAGGAGCTCGCGAAACGTGGCATTCCAGCTGTAGGTGGCGCCACTGATATTAAAAACAAACGATCCACCAATGTTACTAAACCTGGCCTAACCATAGATTTGTCCTTTTTAAAGTCTTGCATTTATTGTTTTTTGGTTTCTAGATGTTTCCAGCACTCGGCAACGTTCTATTAACTGACTAGTCTGTATATATTGTGGTTACAATGTTATGACCTTATGAGGTCTCATTCAACTACAACAACAGTACATTAACGCCAAGCTGACCTTTCTATGCTGGCACTGAGGGTGGTCACTGCCAGGGTGCTTGTCGTCCTCAGTGGTTCTTTTACGTCCCAAATTGAGACGGGACCGACATTAACATAATCCCCGAGTCACGATGTTGAGAGCCAGGTTTTTACACCAAATATACCATACCTGCCCGGTCCGGGTATTGAACTCACTGGCGTGTCAGGCGGATGTGCTAACCACCTTAATCTTATTCTATTTTAAAATAAACATATCTTAATTTTAAAATTATATATACTGGTATCTATATATATATAATATATATATCTGTTTTGAATAACTGTACAAAGTAAAGTGTTGTCGAGCATGAAGTGAATATCTGGCGTTATATAAAATAAATTGTGTATTTTGTTTTATGATTATTACTGCTAATGGGCCCATTTACGGGGGCTGAGAGCTAATGTTTTTTACAAGCCCATTATAAACTGACCTGAATTACCATCCTGTATCTCAGCCAAACTATTTCTATCACAATGTTTAACCAATCTGTGAGGAAATCATTTGCAATGCAGTGAATCGGCAGCTTAGTTTCAAAATCTATACCATTTTAATTGAACCCAATCTTGACATTGAAACGGTCCCTGTGTTATATAATAACTTCCCACTGCACAAAACACCACTCCACTGCAGTGCCTACCAACAAACTGGTGGACACTATGAGTGCACCATTTGGCAACACCATTTCCCAAATATCCCTTGTCCCACCAACTCATTCCTTCCCACACCTCCCATCCCAGTCTCCCTGATTCTCCCACTTTAAGGTTTCGTACCCTAAAAGTTTGATTTTCATGAAAGTGATGTACAATGGAACGTCACTTTTCAAGTCACTCTTGTGACTGAACAGAAGTGACGTAAATGGCAAGGTGGCCGAACTAGCAGCACTATTTTCTTATATTTTACCGAACATTACAAACATAATTTGTGACTGTTCCAGGGTGACCTTAATTGTGAGGTGGCTGTATTACTGAGGTGAACATTAAGTGAGGCTGCGCTGTATTGCAATTGATATATTGGGTGGACACTGTGTTAAAAGTAGTTTGGCTAAGACACAAGACGGAAATACGGTTAAGTTGTGTTTGTGACCATGGTAACCATATTTCAGGGCACAGAGAGGCTGAGCAACTCTGTATACCAGAACAAGCTCGCACTGCTGAAGACTGAACGACAGAAGAAAGCAAAGGTGAGGGTGGACGAGTGCAGTGTAGAATCACTGTTATCTTAACTGTTACTTGTTTGTGTTGTAAGAAAATAAGTATTTTATTAAAGTCCACTCCATGTAGTAAATCGGTAAAATACCATACACCAATACATTGTATACACAAAGCAGCAATGGTGCACACTGACCACTCAGTAGAGAGTTATGGTTATAAATTAATATCAATTTATGTACAGTTATTTTGCTGTAGAGAGTGAATAAGGATCGAATCAAATCAAACATACTTTGTTGTCTGTCCTACAACAATACATTTTAAAACAGAACATTGTCTTTAGGCTCATCCGTTGATCAATCGTTTAACAAGTTCTGGATAAAATACAATAAAAAATAAAGATGTATATAAATAACACATTAACGTATTCTAAAACGAAAGCTAAACATACCACATAAACAGACAATTAACTAAATGTAAAGTCTCACCAAGCATACCATGTGGCCTAAATATTATCAAACCCAAGCACTCCCAGAACATCAGAGAAGACAATAGTATGTCAATATCTGCATTGTCAAAACATACAGTGATAAGAAACTAATTAATACCTGATACATGCAGATTAAAGTAATATATTAAATTATATACACATCATATAATCATGCTTGTACACTCTGTCCTCCACCCACCCACCCCCCAAAACTGCAGCTCTACTGATATATTATTTGTGAGCAGCATTCAAGACAGCAATGACTGAAGGTACAAATCACTTCTTATATACATTCTTTCGTGCAAGAGGAACTTTAAAACACCTGCCAGATGGAAGTTTCTGAAGTTAAGTTAAGTGGATGGGCATGATCATTGAAAATGTGACTGACAAGGGCAGAGTCGTAGAGAGGGGACAACAGTCGCTGTTGCTGAACAATGAGTTTACTAGCTATGTTAAGGGTAGCCACTACTCGAAAACGGCCATAGGCCATATCTCTGTTAGTATTAAACATGTCTTAGCCAAATTTGGAGTACTAATTAGTTAAATGAATAGTGCATGATATGTGGGCTCATTTGCTTATGCAGTGCCATGACAATCAACATTTCTAGTGTGATAGAGGGGCATGCATCCTTGAAAATTATTCTGAGCTAACAACTGTATATGTGATCATGCAGTTGTCAAGAATCATTAGCTAGAATACTCCTTTGTGCTATAAGGTGGTTTTGGGCGAGGAAGTTTGACTGCAATGACTGTTGTGAGATGGGACTCATTGTGTTGTGAGATGGTTTGAGCTTTTTTCATGACGTCTTAAAAAATGCTCAAACCTGAACAACAGTCACTGAAGTCAGATATCCTTGCCCAAAACCACCTTATTGCACAAAGGAGTATTCTAGCTAATGATTCTTGACAGTTGCATGATCACACATACAGTTGTTAGCTCAGAATAATTTTCAAGGATGTGAACATCCATCTCACTTGAAATGTTCATTGCCATGGTAATATGTCCATATTTCACACATCATATACCATTGTTCATGTTCAATATTAACAGAGATATGGCATATTGGTTATATGGGCGTTTTCGAGTAGTGGCTACCCTTAACAACCTGGCCCAGTTTTGTCTTTTATTTAACAGTAAGATGCCTAAACCAAGTTATGATGTTGAATGATAAGATACACTCAACAAAGCATCTGTACACTAGTTCAAGGACATGTGAGTTGACCCAAAGCTTCTGAGTTTTCTAAGTAAAACTAGATTTTTCTGTGTGACTTTCTGTGCACCATGTCAGCACGTTCATTGAAAGTGAGTTTCTTATCAGTAGTAATACCCAAGTATTTTCTTTCAAGTACTTTCCACCTCCATCAGGTCTATAACTACTGACCTTCCTGCCTCTCTTCCCCTGCTGTTGCCAAGGACAAGCTCCCTGGTTTTCCCTACATTTAATTCAAGAAAACTGTCCTTAAATATTGTATTTAACACGTCAACCAAACAGAAGGTATTGAGAAATGGAAAATTCATCTTTCAGACAACCCAAAAACGGTTTTAGACTGTTTCATAGTTAGTGGTGACTCGATAGAATATAAATTCTGTTACTTTAAACTCCCAGTCACTGATGTATACTACCAAGGAAGTCTATAAACGACATCCAGTAGTTGTGTGCAACTTGCATCATTGGAATAATAATAATATGATAACAGATTACACAAGCGCTCAATGCTAACAACAATAACATTTTGCCCAATCAATTATAAGTTCATTGCACACTTTTGTAGATTGTTTCAACTGTTTGTGGGCAAGGCTATTGTCCCAAATGGTCACTATTATATTAATTATAAAAGACAGTGTTACACATTTGACATGACTTGACCATGATGTTTGTACACCAGTCAATGAAGACTTGAGTGTTTTTTTAGCGACGCCCACTGCCCATCTTGAAGAATTGAAAGTAGACAGGACGCATACAGGACTGACTGACCGCCCTCTGTGGCTTGACTGGATACTTGGACAGGCTGGACACTGTCAATGTATGTGTCAATATGGTTGATAAGGAGATGTTTGACGGAGGTCACTCATGATTTAGGGTTTGACGTCAGACTGTAGACCTGTAAATTTTGTGTCCGGTTTGTGTTATATGGTAAAACATACACACGCACATGCACACACCACACAAACACACGCACATGCACACACCACACAAACACACGCACATGCACACACCACACAAACACATGCACATGCACACACCACACAAACACACGCACACACCACACAAACACACGCACATGCACACACCACACAAACACACGCACATGCACACACCACACAAACACACGCACATGCACACACCACACAAACACACGCACATGCACACACCACACAAATACACGCACATGCAAACACCACACAAACACACGCACGCACGTATATACACACACACATTCTGTATTGAAACGTTCGATCATGCATGACTTTTCACACAACTTCGCTCATGTGTGACCTCCCTGTTGCAGCGTTACCCAACTATCTATGACATTCGCCAGCAACACATCAACGTGATAGAACAACAGGCAAAACAAGAATTCAAAAAGAGGTTCGGCTCACCAAAGCCCTCTGCTGGTTAGTAACAGTACTACATCATTCCAAATGACAGAACTGCGCTGTCCCACTTGGATCTTATTGTATCCGCCTTGTGTAGTATTTAGTTCAACAGTTTACTAATGAACATACTTTCCGTTATGCTAGAATACCATCGCAGCTGCTGCCCTCTATCAGGAAATCAAAATTAAATAAGTGCATGAAACAGTTTTATATTCGTGGTGTAGTAACAGGTTGAGTTGACCGGTGGCATAGTCAACCCCACTTTTAGGTTTATCCTCAGTTATATAGTGTAATGCGTCAGCGAGTAGTGTTGGTTTTATATTTGGTGTGGTTGACTTGGCTAGTATTATACTGTGCAGTAGGTCTATGGTGATTTTAGCAGTAATGACATTTATGCAAGCAACAACACGGAGACAAATATAGATATGAAAAAGGCCAAATGGATGACGTTTGTTTATTATGGGTAACCAGTGTATAAGCCTTTTTGGCACACTGTAATATTTAAATAAAAGAAATGTGGACTCTACAACCCAATGCCAGGCCTGTGACTGAGCCCATACTAGTCTCCTGAGCATCAGCTGTTAGAGCCCACATTTCAACATATAAAGCAGCAGCGGTATTCCTAGAACAATTGAAAGGAATGACATGTAATCACAGCAGAGCTTGTTATGTGTAGTTCATTTTAAAGCCAACATGATTAACTAAGCCAACATGATTAACTAAAAAGTGCCTTTCTGAATACCACGCTATCTGCTGCCAAAAACACTAAATCTAAAATTATAATAATCCCAAATGTGGGGGTATTTCGCCACAAGTCACCGAACATGTGACCCCCCCACATAACCAAATTGTTTGATATATGATATCATGTATACCAATACTGCTTGTGTTATGTGCCAAAATGTGGGCTCTGTCAACCTGAGGTACAGGAGACTAGTATGGGCTCAGTCACAGGCCTGGCCTTGGGATGTCGAGCCCACATTTCTCTCTTATCACGTTAATAAATAAACATAATTCATTTGGCCTTTTTTCATCACTATATTGGATGCTTGCATAAAATCCACTTTAGGCGAAGTGTACAAAAGAGCATGTTTTCAAAATGTAATAATTTTAAAAATCAAAATGCGATATATCCATTTTCAGCCAATCGGCACTAGTGTGCCACACGTGCAGCTATGAGGAGTCACAGCATGCGCTATACGGATACATAGCGTTTTGATAACAAAACCATTTAATATCCCCTTTTGCGTAACAAATCTTAAATAAATATTTCAGTCATTGCTGCCATTCTCTATGATTTTGGATTCTTAATATACACCAATTTATTTTACAAGGCTTTGTTTAAACTGAGGTTGAAACACAAAAGTGACTTTTTCTCAAAACGAAGAAAATGGATATATCGCATTTTTCCCTGAAACCCTTCATGTTTCTTTATGCTTACGACAAGTAATATTGCTTCCTCAGCCCTCTATACCAGTTATATTATTAGATACCCTTTTGCTTCAGCCAGGTCCCCCAGCCGGGGTTGGAGCAGTGCCCCCAACACCCCCCAAATGAAGGCAGGGCATGATGGAGCGGGGGCGAGGGTACCCCCTATTCCCGCCCCCCGCATTGCTAGCCCTGGGGCAGCTCAGAACACAATGATGGCCACCGCCTCGACCTTCTCCTCACCCAGGGGGCAGCAGCAGCAGCTCACGGCAAGGTCAGTTTAACCCCTTACACCCATGGCAGGTCAGTTTAACCCTCTACACTCCATCGCAAATGTTTTTAAACACTGCACCCTACTGGCAGGGGCAGCCAAATCCCTCCACAAGGTTAGTTTAACCCTTTATATACCACTGCAAGGTTAGTTTAACCCTTCACATCCCACTGCTAGGTCGGTTTAACACTACCTCAATATAATATTTGTTTAACCCTTTAACCCCACTGCAAGGTTAGTTTAACCCTATGCATTCACTGCCAGAGGGCAGCCACAACCTACCCACAAGGTCAGTTTAAAGGTGCCTCCTCAACTGGTCCGATTTCAAATTCATTTAGTGAAAAACCAATCGTATCTGGTATCCTCTAAGACATGCTAGCTCGATTGCATAACTTTTTTAATGTAGTTTTGGTAAAATTATCAAACAAACTATTAACTTATTTAATTCTGTGTGTAGAATCAATTAAAATAATTCTCAAAATTGGAATCTTCACGTGAATGCACGATACAGTTATGCTCCTGTTTCTGTGTTGATGTTGTCAGCTTTCTTTGTTCTCTTAAAACCTGTGTGATCGGCAAATTCAGTGGGTTGAAGGTTAGATGTCGGCCTGACAACTAAATTTGGCAAATTACCCCATATAACGATAAAATCCACGTCTTCTGACCATCTAAACAAATGTACACACTTTTTATCAAACCGAGCTGATATGAATTATTTAGACCATTCACGCACACTTCATATTTGGACACCAAAGAACCAGATTCATGATGAAATATACCTGCTGTGGATGGAGCTTTAAAGACAATCTTCTTGTGAAATGTTAATTTTAATTAACTGTCATATCTTAAAAACTACTCGTCATATGTTGATAAGATTTTCAGAGTATTACATGTATATTAAAAGAAGGTCACGCTTGACATAATAACAATCAGTTTCATGGCGGTAATCAGATAATCTTGGTAAAAGTTGACAGGGATGGTTTTGTGGAACATACCACTGAAAATATATTTTATAAAGAAATATATTTTATCAAGTTGTGCAATGAAGTTGTTTTACTGAAAAAAGTAAATACTTTTGATAAAAATGAATGCTTTATATTATGTATTTTGTTTATCATAAATTTCCATGTATAATACGCCCCCATGTATAATACGCACCCTGACCTTTGCTAAATTTTGATAGAATTTCTATATCACCATGTATAATATGCACCCCGACTTTTGACATCAGTCCCCGATTTCTTCGCTTCTAATATTTTGCTTGAACCCATGAATCCATCTCAGAATCGTAAACATGTCACCTACGCAAGTTACAGCATTCCTGCCGGCTTGTCGCTCGCTAGTGACTAGTACACCCCGACTTTTGAATAAAAATTGAAGGAAAAAATGCGTATTATACACAGAAATTTACGGTATTTATAAACACATGAGAGTATTTCAGAGACTGAATTTATTCACAGGACGGCCTCCAGTAGTCAGTGGGACTCAGACGATGATGATGATGACGACGACGACGATGACGACGATGACGACAATGATGACGATGATGATGATGATGACATTGATGGTAAGGCAGTGGATGCCATCACTGCCAGTCACGGGGTGGCTAGGTACCCCCAGCAGGGGGCATCCAACTATCCCCAGTCTTCAGGGACAAACAGGAGGGGCGTCGAGACAATCAGTGACAACGATGACTGGGACTCCAGGTTTGTATGTCTGTCTGTCTGTCCGTCCGTCTGTCCATCCGTCCGAATGTCTGTCCGTCTGCCATCTGTCTGTATGTCTGTCCATCTGGCTCTCTGTCCATCTAGTTCTTTGTCCATTTGTCTGGCTCTCTATGTCTGTCCGTCCGTCTGGCTGTCCATCTGGGTGCCCGTCTTTCTGTCCATGTGGTTGTCCATCTAGCTGTCCATCTGGCTGTTTGCCTGACTGTCCATGTGGCTGTCCGTCTAGCTGTCTGTTTGCCTGTCCGTCCGTCCATCTGCTTGTATGACTGTCTGTATGTTTGTCCATCTGGCTGCCTGTCTAGCTGATTGTTAATTCGTCTGTCTCTTCATCCATTTGTCTGTCTGTCAGTCCATCGATGTGTGTGTCTGTCTGTCTTTTTTGTCTTAATGTATGTTCTAAAAATTCTATCGGGGGGCTCCACATTATATAATAAAATGTGGATCCTTGGGTCCATCTTCTAGCTTGATTCATGCGAGTACAGTAGTCCCTCTCTTCTGCAGACACATATGTATCCATGCATAAATGTCCCGACATGGCAGGTGTCCGCTCATCGGAGGGACAGGCATCTTAGTGCCAAAGTTCAGAACAGTACAACCGACACATGGTAAAGATGTAGCAATATGTCAACGCATTGACTGATAGGAATTAAGCACTATATATATATGTTTATTATTACTGTGATGTATTAAAAAATAAACAGTTGGTCATGAAGTCATATCGTCCGCCCGACTCCCTCTGTCGATCTGAGATTTTCCTCAACCGCGTCCGCGCACTCACTGCCACTTGCCTACGCAACGGTATCGGCCCGGCTTTGCAGTAGAATTTGCTGTGCGTATGGCAGCATTCAAAAAAAAATGTCAAACACAACATCTCTGTTATAACATTTTATAAATTGGTATTCTCAAACGATTTAGATAGTCTGCAGCTAAAATACTTTGTAAGTAATTCGCAAGTTGATGATTTAGGCTGCCCCCTACCGGCTAAAATAATAACCTGGAAATGATCAACCGAATGTCTAAATCAGTTGCTACATGCAGCGTGAACGTTAATTAAATATTTAAAACGGTAACGGGTACAATCGTTAATTGTCTCACTTCATTTTTTATCCAAGTTCGAAAGATTCATTAATGCACAAATTGTGCGTCACTTGATAATGCGTTCCACTGTTTCATACGCTGGCGACCAGTTCATCTTTTCCAGGCACTGGTAATATTTGGTGTAGCACAGCATAATTTGATGATGCTTGTTTATTATTTCACCTCAGTTTAGGCTTAATGTTGGGCTACATTGAAAACAATTTAGGTGAACCTTTTATACATCATATTTGTGAATCTTAATTGCAATTTCCAAGATGAAAAGGCGACACCAAGCCGAAGCCCTGACTGGGGCAGCAAATGTGATTGATAACAGCACAAAATGAACAATACCTTCTTCCACATTCACTATGCCTAAAGTTTACAGACTGTAATCAAAGGACCTCTAAGTAGTTTAGACAAACACAACGATTACAGCAAGGAAGACAAGCTCGTTGTTACGGGTACCCGTGTACTTGATGTTACCATTGACACACACCAAGCTGTATGTCCGCCATTTTCTAAACAAATTCGGCAAAAAATCTTCGAATTAATGAATACTATCCTTCTTAGGAGGGACATATAACCAAAATATCCTATCCGCTGTCCGCGTACACGAGGTGTCCCCTCATCAAAGGGACATTAACATGGCAGAACGGTCCAAACAGTGACAAACTGTCCCGACATAGTGGGTGTCCCCTCGTCAGAGGGTCCGCTGAAGAGAGGGACTACTGTACCATGTCACCCTCTAGCTGAATCAGTCTATTAAAGACAGCCGTCGAAACCTGTCAAAACATCACTAAAAAGTTACGATTGATGTGAAAAGAACAAACTGTAATATGTTGTGGTTTTGTTGCAGTGAGCCAGTGTCACCTGATGCCACTAATCACCCGACACAGCCACTGACACAGACACCGACGCAGCGACAAAAAACAAACTTAAGCAGCAACGCTAAAGTGGTGCTTCGACAGCCTCGAGGCAGAAACGTGGCCGCTCTCGCAAAGGAAATAGACTACAAACTTAATGTAAGTGCAGCGTCTATTAATGTTTGATAGCAGATAATGCACGATAGATACCCTAAAATTTGGCTCAGTTCTATTTATAAAAACCTCATGTTGACTTTCCACAGCATTGCAAGGTGAGACTTGACAGTTGAAATTTTTTTTTACATGTCCGAATACTTATAGTGATTATGGTGGTTTTCACATGACCAAATGGTGATGTAAATAAGTAGCTCCCTCTTATTTATTTTAATTGGACACATGCGATTATCAAATCATAGTGGCACTGGTGGATCGTATGTTGTCATAGTATTTTTACAAGCTCTGAATTCCTTTTGCTGTATTTTAGCCAATGTACTCTTCACACAGAAAACTGCTGTTGACCTCATTTTGGATGCATATGATTGTGTTAAGTGTAGTCGACCGAGGGTTTACTAAGTCTCCTGTGATTGGCTACAGATGAGGTCATCAAGGAAGAAGTTGGCAGGCGCGGTTAACACCTTACCCGGAGGTCAGGATCAAACAGGGTCAATGCAAACGAAGGTACGCAGCCAATGAACGGAGACGTTACAGAAACGCGTGAAGTGCAGACATATTTCACGGCCTCTGCACCTGATGGATCCATTTTGTCACTGTTGGCCTAACAACCAGGTCCGTCAAGTTTATAAAATGGCTGCCGCACATGTGAAGCTATCAGACATTCCATCATATATATGTTGTCAAAATTCTGGGTCCAAATGTTTTTCTTTATGACAAAAACATAGATTGAAGTTGTTTTAGCAAACAATATATTTTGGCATTGTAGAGCTATAGGCAAAATGGAAATAGATCATCTTTACAAGGATACTACAACTATTGACTTACCCAGAAACTTATGGCACAATGAATTATGTGTGTGACCTCCGTCAAACTCTGTCGTGTCAACAGTGTTTACATGTGTGTATTACATAACTAGGGCAGTATGACATCTGCCAAGTCAGTCTTTCCGACACAGAGTTTAAACAAGAGTGTCACAAAAGAAAATAATTTCGGACCAGAATTTCAACCAAATATACAACAGGAAATCTGATGGATAATTGTGTGCCAATTTTAACCTTGACAGACCTTGTTGCTAGGCTACAGGTCACGTAATTGATACATCAATTATCTACAAAGTACTTATGGGTGAAGAGACCCACTCAAAGAATTCATGTTTTAAAAACAGCATTTAAAGGTTTTCCCTCCAGCTCCAACACCTATGCGATTAATTACAAATTGTAACAATTGGTTTGTTAATAAAATATATTTCTGTTTCTAAAGATTCAGTGATCACAAAGTCAGTACTTTCACTGGTGCAAGATCTTTGGTCAGTGAAGCATACCTCCGAGGTTTGTCCCAGCATGATCTGTTACATTTATAGCACCTTCAGATGTGGTAAATTAAAAATTATACATGTGTGAATACAAAGTTTGTATGTGTCACTGCTTTCAGATCAAGCCCTTCATTTGTCAGGAAAGTGTAATTACCTAATTAAGTTAATTCACAAGTTATGGTATTAATATACTATTTAAGAGTTACTCAAGCTAACAAAATGTTTACATATGACAAACTACATGTGCGCCAAAAGCAAGTACCAATGTTTCTTATACTGCATAAGATCATTCCTTCTGCTCGTGCATATTTCTTCTACTCTTTATATCTACATTGTATCTGAATAGGTTATATCTGAATCAAACGTTTAACTTTATTTAAAAAAAATTGTGGTGAATTATCTTGATTAGTTGGAGATCTTTCGATGCATTTTTGTTGAATTGATTGCAATTTGATATGTGCAGAAAACTTTAAACCGTAATATCTCAGAATGTAAATTTTTTAGGTCACTTCATAAACATATGACGCACAAGAATGAGCTTGGTATCATTGTAAGGCTGAAACAATGCCTGTTAGGATGATGCCAAGAAAGCTGCAATGTCAAAATGTAGCTTAAATAGTCAAAACCGTCGCAATTTGTCATTAGTTTGTGCCCTGCCACATCAAAGTGGATGTTAAGTCACAAGATTGTGAAATGGATTTTTGTACATATTTGGATTCCACAGATGATGAGCTTTAGGATGATACCTCATTTGTTGAAATATCTCTAGTTGTCTTTTATTTGTTACTACAATTGATGTAAACTTTTAAAAGTGACGTTTTGAGAGACAAAGTAATTTTGACTCATAGATTCTATTGTTTTTTAATTTGTTGGTTTGTAAACGCATGTATTTTATTATTTGTATATTGTTTGATGAGAAAAGTAAACTGGACATTGAAAGATGATATGCGGACACACGCGTCTCTGCTAAAATCACAGAGTTGATGGAACATGACGTAGATAGCTATTTTTGGCTGGTGTGCAGAGTAGGCCTGTGGGGCTTATGCTGCATTCTAGTCACCTCGTGTATACCGTGAACACGACCTCGTAACCCCTACTTGACCCAGTTGCATAAATTTACAAGTCGTAAACTGAAGGAGCTCGTGAACTTTCCAGTTCGCCAAGTCATGTTTACGATATACACGAGCCCATAGGAACGCAGCGTTCTCTGTGGCGAATCACATTTGGCTGGTGTTGATTTGTTTCTCTTTTCGCTCTAGGGGTCAGACATTGAAGATGACCTTGACGACGAACTCGAAAGTATCTCCTCGATAGAAGATCTCGGGAGCGAACTCCCTTCCCCAGCTAGGAAAAGGTAAGAACATCTTCTCACTCAAGGAAACTGGCAGCCTACAAATGAAGGATCTCGGGGTTGCAATATTCATTTTGTTGGTTTTGAGAAAATTTCACTTTTGTGTTTCATTCTCAGTGTGTAAATGGAAACTTGTATATGATGTCAGAATATATTAAGAATCGAAAGTAACAGAGAATGGTAGCAAAAGCCAAATTTTTTTGTAGATTTGTTGTATATAATGTGAAAATTATATGATATATCCATGTCTTTTCTGGTTGTGATATGACTCTGCACGTCTCAAAAACAGTTGACTGATAAATTGAGTAGATTGAAGGCTAAGTGTCGATCCAACAATTATCTTTGGCCAATTACAAGACGTTCAAAGTCAATTCTATTCATCAATTACACAAATGTCTGCACTGTTTTAATAAACCGACTGCAGATATTATTCAGACTACCATAATCACACATGGCCTATTTTGATAGGAAGGAACCGAATTCGCGATGGGCTAAACCAATTGAGGAAACAGCTTTACATATTGTCTTTGTCTTGATTTAGTATTTCTTTGTGTTTGTTCCTAACCCTGGCTGTACGTCCTGTAGTGTACAACCACAGGCACGACGGAGTATACCAGTCGACACATCATCGTCAACCAACACTTACGGCACTAGCGCCTGGGGGTCATCCAGAGGTATGCATACATAGATATCCAGCAATAATCAAGCTAGTGTACGTTTATATGTAGGCGTGATTGTTGGGCTTTATTGCTATAGTGTTGTGATAATATAATAATAATATTTATAAAGCACCGTATATCTGGAATATAATTCTGCTCAGAGGTGCATAAAAATACAACATTGTTAAAATATAAATGTACACTTGTTTGAGCTTACAACTTTAACATATTATATAAGATACGTAAAATATTATGTACAAATGTAAGGCTTCTAAAACTTGTAATGTACAAGCCTAACTTAATACATAATTGTAATGTATGTGACAGACACTTGTGCAAATTATACACAGCTTATACACAACGCATTTGTGTGACATGGACTATCGCGGTCTGTCTGTATGTCTGTCTGTGTGTCGCGCTGATACGAAATAAACATGTGCACCACTGTCGCTTGATAATTACATCAATAGTTATACTAGAACATAACAATTGGCGACGAGGATGGGATACATTGGTCAAATAGAGCCATACGACGGCAGTAGTGACTTGGAAGCGTATTTGGAGCGGCTAGAACTGTACTTCGTTGCAAACAATGTTGGTGCAGTGGGCAGCGGCGTGGACGAATCTGTGAGAGAGGCCGCCGACAGGAAGAAAGTGGCTACACTACTCACTCTGGTAGGCCCGGAAACGTATCTTCTTCTTAAAAGTCTCGTCAGTCCTCAAAGACCGGCAGAGTTGTCGTTTGAGCAAATAACTGAGAAACTAAAAAGCCATCTGAAGCCATGTCGGCTTACAGTGGCGGAAAGATTCAAATTCCACCAACGCAACCAGAAAGAGGGCGAGGGGGTCGCCACATTTGCGGCAGAACTCCGGAGGCTCGCATCCACTTGCAACTTCGGGGAATTTCTGGCCGAGGCATTGCGAGACCAGCTCGTGTGCGGCATCAAAAGCGGCAGCACTCAGCGCAAACTACTCAGCGAAGATAGATCGTTCGAGCAGGCAATGCAGATGGCGCTGGCGGACGAAGTGGCGGACACCGAGGCTAAACAGATAGCCCCCCGACACAGCTTCGACTGCACTAAAAGTACAGTGAGTGTAGTGTCAAACCGGAAAAACAGAGGAAAAAGGCCAGTTCCGACCACCGCTAGGCCTACGACACACACGCGTGGCGACGACAAGACAACTCAGAAATTGTGCTACCGTTGCAACGGCAAACACACGCACCAAGAGTGCAAGTTTAAAGATGCAACTTGTCATTTCTGTCAAAAGAGAGGTCACATCATGGCGGCATGTCGCAAGAAACGCGGCGGAACTCATCTCGTGAACACCACTCAGGACAGAGCTGAGCACTGTCTGTACAACGTCAAGGGGAATCACACGTCACAGCAGCCTATTGAGATAGGAGTGCATATGGACGGTAAAGCAGTGAGAATGTTGGTTGACACGGGGGCAGGAGTCTCCATAATCAATGAGGCGACATATCACGAGTTGCGGTCGCCACCCCCAAAGCTACAAACAGTGGACATCAACTTGACCACTTATACGGGTCAGTCTATTCGGGTGCTGGGACAAATAGAGGTCGTCACCGAATACAAACAGCAGTCGGCACATGTGCCAATTGTGGTGGTGTCTGGCGCTCGGCAGAATCTCTTGGGCAGAAATCTACTGTCGCAGTTGAAGCTGGACTGGGGCGAGATCATGCTCGTTCGCGACCTTGACCCGGTGCATGCCGGACTGATGGCGGAAGTGCCAGACGTGTTCGCTGAGGGGCTGGGCAAGCTGAAAGAAATGCAGGTGAAGATCAACGTGAAAAGCGATGCGATTCCACGTTTCTTCAAGGCCAGACCCATTCCTTATGCCCTGAAGGAGAAAGTCGAACATGAAATAGACCGACTGCAACAGGAGGGCATCATCGAGCCAGTCCAGTTCTCGGAATGGGCGGCACCGATCGTTCCGGTCCCCAAGTCCAACGGGCAGATAAGGATCTGCGGTGATTACAAGGTCACGATCAACAAAAGTGTGGTAGAAGACAAATATCCGCTACCACGGGTTAACGATCTCTACGCCAGTCTGGCAGGAGGAGAGACGTTCACAAAGTTGGACTTGAGCCATGCGTATCTTCAACTTCAGCTCGACGAAGGGTCACGTGACTACGTTACGATCAACACGCACAAGGGACTCTTTAGATACACTCGCTTACCGTACGGCATATCGGTGGCGCCATCGATATTCCAGAGAGCTCTCGAGTGTGTGCTTGCTGGCATACCACGGGTATGCATCGTCCTGGACGACATCCTCGTCACGGGGAAAACTCGAGATGAACACGTGGCGAATCTCCGGCTGGTCTTGAACCGACTGGACGAAGCAGGGTTGAAGCTAAACAATAAAAAGTGCGAGTTCTTCAACGAGGCAGTCGTATACCTGGGCCACAAGATCGATCGAAATGGCCTGCATCCCACAGACGAAAAGGTCACGGCGATTCAAGATGCGCCTAGCCCAACGAACGTGAAAGAACTACGTTCGTGGCTTGGCCTGCTCAACTACTATGGACGATTCCTGCGCAACTTGTCGACAACGCTAGCACCTCTGCACATTCTACTCAGAAAAGAAACGAAATGGCGATGGGAGAATGAGCAAGTCAGAGCGTTTGTGATGCGTCGCCGTACGGGGTGGGCGCAGTCCTGTCGCATCAGATGACGGACGGTTCGGAGCGACCGATCGCGTTCGCATCTAGGAGCTTGTCGCCTGCGGAAACTAACTACTCGCAACTCGACACAATCATGGGTATTTATAGTACTGATGATTCCGAGTTGGCAAGTGTATTTGACAGCGTCTTTAGAGGTTGTTTTGATGTTGATGATACAGACTGTAATGGCGATGACAACAGGTCATGGGTAACGTGTAGACCACTTTGTGCAGGGAGGTTCTACTATTATTATTTGATTTTGTCTGAAATATTTTTTTGGGACCCATTTTTTGGGAAATTTGGATCGTGATGCCACATCCTCCCACTTAGGAAGGTTTGGTGCAGATTTGTTGTCATATATGTTATGCATTATTTTGTACACTTCAATCATATCTCCTCTTAACCTACGATATGTTAATGTGGGTAACTTAAGTAATTTTAGTCTTTCAATATATGATAAGTCCCTCATACCAGGGAGACGTTTTGCCCTTTCATGTGTTATCCTCGCTATTTTTATATATAATGTTATATATATGTATAATTTTACTGAATAAACTCGGATCAAATTTTACTGAATAAACTCAGATCAGATCAAATCAACAACCGACGTTGACCTTTTGTGTTTTCAGCCCCCAGTTCCGCCCCACCTCACACTTCCCGCCAGTCCGTCGGCAAGAGTTCACTCTTCAGTGTCTCTGACCTCGATGACGACCTTTGACCTGTGACCTTACAAGACGACCATTGATTGTTATGCCAAAGTATTATGCATGTAGTTTTTACTAGACAAATTGTCAGGACGCTATTGTAGTATATGCCGCGTATGAGTTGGTCTGAGACAAGAATGCATGCAGAAGTGCACATTTATTGTGACGTATTTCTTACATATTTATTATTTAGCCAGAACTATGATAGTAGCACACAACAATATGTGGCTTTCTTTAGAAACACATTTTAATTTCTGTTCCTGTCTGTCTTTTTTGGATATCTGTTGTTGGCAGTTACTGAAAACTGTCCATTACTGAAGATTACCACGTGATGAAACTGTTATAATATTAAATAATAATAACATGTGTGCCGGATCCTGTGCTGTGTACTATTATCCGCAATATAAACATCGTATTATATTACTTATTAATTTATTATTTGTAGACAACGTGATTATTGTGCAGGGCAATCGCATCTACTTTCTCTTTGCCAGTTTTTGGAGATTTCCATAGAATGAAACAGTTATAACATAACCTTTACACTGGATCCAGTTTTATGTTCTGTTAACTATGTTAGAAACATCATACCGTGTTACTTTTTAATTTGTTATTTGTGAAAAACAAGCATGGCAAATATTTCTTCTTGAGTTTGTGAAGAAACAAAATGTAGCAAATAATGGAGTACATAGTCTTAACTTCGGACAGTAATAACTTATATTTAGGGTTTGTATTCCGATTACAGGAATATGTTTTTTATCAATCAGATGCATTGCTCATAGCATTACTTGTAGTAATATTGCAAATTTGATAATGTTGCAAATGCATCTTTAAGCTTTTATATATTAACTTTACATGTTACATGTTTATTGGTGTTGACACCACATTTTATAGACACATTCCGTCCAATGCATTCAGTTTCAATTGATTTTTATGAGAAAATAAAATAGTGAAATGCATCTTTCAGAATGCACTTTCTTGTTTTATTGCATTTCTTGTCTACGTCTCCTTTACCTAAGAGATACCTTGGGACGATTCTGATAGCAGGATCAACTTTGATCCTCAATGATCAGACCTTCTACAGACTTTATTATTAAACGTTTTTAGTTCCAACAGTTATTGCAAGTGATGCTTTGTACCAGTTTTCCTGGCGAGATAAGAATTTAGAACGTGAATTTGTTTAAAGAGTTTATCAGTCTAGCGTGTATCACTGTTTCAGGTAAGATACTCCATGGCTCAGCCACTCTAACAGGGACGAATTCTTTCCCAGGTTTCACTTTGCTCGTTGGTTAATTATTTTAAGAGTGTTGTCTATTTCCTGCCATTAATGACATTTCCCATTTCAGAATATTTTTGAGAGGATTCGTTATCGTACGGTTCATAAATTATTTTGAAAAATTAAATCCTATCTTCTCTTAGACGTCAGTATGTTTTGCAAGTAGCTAGTGTGTCATATTGTCGAAGACACTGGAGCACGTTCCTAAAATGGTGGCGTATATAACATAACATAATTGTTATTACATATTTTTACAACAGGCTCTCATTAAATGTATTAGAAAGTGATACATTGCAACATGAATCAATACAGATAAATTTCTGAAAATACACACATACAGTAAACCTCGCCTAAGTCGGATTAAATCGGAACGAGTGATTTAATCCGAGTTACGCGAAAATCCGACTTAGCCGAAGATGACATATCCCAGCGCCAAAGGCAACCCTCTAAAAGCCCTTAGGTAACTGTGAATAACGCTTGAATGTGATTGGATACTGCGGTAATTCTACATATGTTGATGTCCACAAGCAACATACAACATTATGCAGTATTAGAATAGTTTTGTGCTTCAGTTTGGCACGAATCTCTAAGGTTATAGGTTAGTAATTATTATTTATTGTAAATGTCAGTCATCTTCTACCTCATGATAATGGCCTCTTCTTGTCAGTCAACTCTTCGATTTCACAAGTGTCAAACCAGAGTGTCTTCATTAGTCCATAAAGCAGTATGTGCTTCACCGAGTGTCTTAATTAGTCCATAAAGCAGCATGTGCTTCACCGAGTGTCTTGATTAGTCCATAAAGCAGCATGTGCTTCACCGAGTGTCTTGATTAGTCCATAAAGCAGCATGTGCTTCACCGAGTGTCTTGATTAGTCCATAAAGCAGGATGTGCTTCACCGAGTGTCTTCATTAGTCCATAAAGCAGGATGTGCTTCACCGAGTGTCTTCATTAGTCCATAAAGCAGCATGTGCTTCACCGAGTGTCTTAATTAGTCCATAAAGCAGCATGTGCTTCACCGAGTGTCTTAATTAGTCCATAAAGCAGCATGTGCTTCACCGAGTGTCTTCATTAGTCCATAAAGCAGCATGTGCTTCACCGAGTGTCTTCATTAGTCCATAAAGCAGCATGTGCTTCACCGAGTGTCTTCATTAGTCCATAAAGCAGCATGTGCTTCACCGAGTGTCTTCATTAGTCCATAAAGCAGCATGTGCTTCACCGAGTGTCTTCATTAGTCCATAAAGCAGCATGTGCTTCACCGAGTGTCTTCATTAGTCCATAAAGCAGCATGTGCTTCACCGAGTGTCTTCATTAGTCCATAAAGCAGCATGTGCTTCACCGAGTGTCTTCATTAGTCCATAAAACAGCATGTGCTTCACCGAGTGTCTTGATTAGTCCATAAAGCAGCATGTGCTTCACCGAGTGTCTTCATTAGTCCATAAAGCAGCATGTGCTTCACCGAGTGTCTTGATTAGTCCATAAAGCAGCATGTGCTTCACCGAGTGTCTTCATTAGTCCATAAAGCAGCATGTGCTTCACCGAGTGTCTTGATTAGTCCATAAAACAGCATGTGCTTCACCGAGTGTCTTCATTAGTCCATAAAGCAGCATGTGCTTCACCGAGTGTCTTCATTAGTCCATAAAGCAGCATGTGCTTCACCGAGTGTCTTCATTAGTCCATAAAGCAGCATGTGCTTCACCGAGTGTCTTCATTAGTCCATAAACCAGCATGTGCTTCACCGAGTGTCTTCATTAGTCCATAAAGCAACATGTGCTTCACCGAGTGTTGTTATCTTGTCTTCAGACACCAGACTTCGTAGCCCTCATCAATGATCTGCTCGTTATTTGGAGTAGACACGTTTCTGCTGTCTCGTCCACACCAACACAGTTGTCCATCGTGCAAACAACATCTCCATACATCTCGTGGAGCATATTCCATACGTTTCTGAACGAAGGAGCTACTTCGTCTTCATCGTCGTCTTGACGCTCGACACCTTAGACGAATCCCGTTTTTGTAGGAGTTTAGAAGTGTTTCCGGTTTCATTTTGTTCCACGCTGGTTTCAGAGCAATGACGACGTCCAACATAGTTCAACTTCTTGAGAAAATGGTGCGACTCCTTCTGATGCCTCTAGTCTCCTGGTGGTTAGGAAGTACCGGCAATGGAATGTCATGTTCTTGGTTATACCAGCGTTCGTTGGCTTAGTGATGCTGGTTGTATTAGATGGGTGAAGACGTGACGCCTACGTACTTTGCTGTGGCGGTCTGGATTATTTTTCGGAATAGCCGTTTCACTTTTTAGTAAATCTAGTACATATACTCCAAGCAACCAAGTGATTTTGTTGAATACTGCGATCCAACTTAGGCGAGGAAAAACACATTATCTCGGATCAAATGGACCGACTCAGTTATTCCGAGTTCGGCGAAGATCCGACTTAGTCAAATATTTTTATGGGAAATACATTACAAATCAACCGTTCCTCGGAATTCTTTCCGAGTTGAGCGAAGATCCGACTTAGGCGAGGTTTACTGTATTATGTTTAAGACACGTAATGATAAGCATTTACAGAGAGATGATGTTGGCGAACAAGTGGTGGATGAATGGAAGAATGAACGAGTGATGGGGAAATTAAGTACCTTCTCGTGAGTAGTGTCCCGCTGTTGACAGTAGAGCCGTGTTGTCCAACCATTATAGTGAAGTAGGTAACGTTTACTAGTGGTTCATTTTTCTCGTACTAGAAACAGCAAGGTTCATTTCAACAAACACTTCCAAGTGAATTTGAAGATGATATACTCGTGTGCTGGACACACAAGCACGATTCTCCCGTGTAAGAAAGCTGGCTTACCAACTGGTCGTAAAAAAACCTACCCCACCGCTTCGGTGTAAGTAAAGGTTTAGGAATTGGCAAGGACAGGGGGTGGTTATAATAGAAGGGATCTTAACCCAAGTTGCACAACCTATTGGGCAACGATTTCAGGCACGTTCACCAATTCCAAAGGCCGTACCGCAGGCTAGGAATAAACAAGTTCAGACAGCAGAGCAGTGGATGTTCAATAGTTGGAACCACAACTGGCATTTCCACACATGACAGAGTTGCAGGTGGTGGAGCCAGGGCAGCATGGAATGTCGTAGATGTGAATGAAGCACAAGCAGTGGTGTCATGTAACGAAGTCAAACTAGTTCCTTACTCTACTTGAGTAATTTGTTTCTGGTAACTAACAGTAACTAAGTACAATTTGTACTAACAACTTTTACTTGTAGCGAAGTAGTTTTATCTAAGGTAAGGCTACTTTTTACTTCATTACGTTAAGCGAAGTGCGGGTGGAGATGCTTGCGGTGGCTGAAAGAGTGGGAATATGGTGAACAAAAAAATTATTGAACACCTGCATGAGAGAGGGGAAGATCTCAGAAGAATAGAGAATGGGACTGATTATCCCAGTATAAAAAAGAAAAGGGGACGTGCATGACTATGGAAAATAGAGGTAGATGGGGGTCCAATAGGCGGAGGTCAGGATGGTAGAAGGGATATATGAAGAAACGCAGACCAGAGTGTGTTGTGGACCGGGAGTGTCAGGAGAGTTTGGAGTAAATGTTGACCTTAGACAGGGGAGCGCCCTGTGCCCAATGTTGTTGATCGCATTGGTGGAACTGATAAGCAGAAAGACTGGTACGAGAGGTATCCCCCGGAAACTGCTGTATACAGACAATCTGGCAGTGTTTGCGGACGGGGAAGCAGATCTCCAAGAAAATCTTACAGAGTGGAATGATATGTTCAGCAGACATGGACTGAAAGTTAGTTTGGAGACGACGGAGGTACTTTGGGTGGACAGTACAACAAAGAGCTGGAAATACACCTGGAGGGGAAGAAACTTAAACAAAGATACAGTTTTGGATACCTGGGTGGAGCGATATGCGGGGACGGTAAATTAGGATAAAAAGCAGGGGCAAAGGCTTGGAGGAAAGTTGAAGGTGGGGTGGGAGATAAGCGCATATCGCGTAAACTCAAAGGGAAGCTGCTCCATCCCGTCATACATGTATGGCGTAGAGACGACGACACTGACAGAGAAACAACAAGAGATATAATAATATAGTATATAATAAAAAAAATACCTGCATTTTGCGAACCAACAAGAAACAATAGAATATTTGAGTCAAAACGTCACTTTTAAAAGTTTACATCAATTTTAGTAATAAATAAAACACTACTGGAGATATTTAGTCACTTCGTTTTGTGAAAGTAGACGGAGTGGTCACGTCAAAATTTGTTGTTCCATCCCATCCCTCCCAATTTTCGATAGTGTTAGGGACACAGCATGTACATCGTTGGTGGAAGAGGGGTTGCTAGCAGTTATCAACGCTTTCCCCATTTTCTTAGTTCAGGTGGACAATGTTTTCACGGGGTTTTATTTAACTCTTCAGCACGTAGTTGGGATTATAGTTAGTGAAAACAACCGAGTAAGAAGAATTGCGGGAGTGAAGAGAACTGATAAGCGAAGAATGGAGGAATTGAGAGTGGTAGTTGGAGTAAAAGAAAATCTTAAGAAGAAGCTGGTGAGGAGTCGACATAAGTGGGCTGGGCGTGTGGAGAGAATGGGGGGAGAACGACTGGTAAAGAAAGCAGATGCCCAGAGAGTGTAGGCGAAAAGGAGGCAAGGACGACCTAGAGCTGCGTAGAGAGAGAGAGATCTGGAAGGATTAGGAGAGGAGTGGAGAACGAGAGCAAAATATAGAGGAATGGAGACAGTTAGTAGAGAAAGTAGTGCAAGATAAGTGAGGAAAAAGAAGAGGAAGAAAAAGAAAACTGAAATCGAGGAACTGAACCAAGGCCAGCCTCACCCCTGACGACAGGCAGTCAGGAGGAGAACGACAACAACTTTCATTTACTTTCGCTATATGTTTTCGTTACATTTTATCTTAACAACGTTGCCTGGTGGCGTTCGCCCTCAACGCCATTTCATAAAACGGATTTATTTTTAAAATGGGAGCTATGGCAAACTATGTTCAATCGAATCGTGTTTCCCTTCTGCCAATCTTGGCTTCCGCGAAACGGCGCGTTGAATGAATGAATGAATGAAAGTTTATTTCGTTACTCGGTTACAGTGAATTTTACAAGTATGAACACAAATATGGATTCACCAAGACCAAGTAACTCGGGAGATTTTCTCGAAACCCTTGCCCTTGGGGGCTTATTTCGAGAACCACCTATAAAAACCAGATCGCCTGGCTTCATCGGTGTGTACAATGCAATTGAAATTCACAAATACACCTTGCTTAAGAATCGGATAAATATGTTTTACTGCAGCTTAGTAGGAAGATCAGTATGCTAATATTGCATTGCAAATATTAGTTTTTAGATAAGATAAAAAAAGCTACTGGTGTGCCAAAATATGAATTCCTCAACCACGCATGAAACGGTGAATCGCAATGATATTCGGCACGGTAAATGTGCGTTTTAATTTTAATTTTTATATTGATTGAAAGACGAAGTTAAGCCAATTGAGAGCGTAATCATTATAGTTTTAAATCTTTAGTTAACTTTAGCACTGCGTTTTAAAACTCATTTCCGAATTCGGCTGCTGAGTGCCATGTTATTATTTTATATCTCATTACTTCTGCGGTACCATTCACCTATTTTGTATAGAACACTACAACATTCATGAATTTTATTCTGTTCAACATTCAACAGTGTATGTATTTAAATATTATACACATTGACGTTGGCTAGCATCTTAATAAGCTTCATAAACCGCGGACAAACTGCGCGGAGTGCACACTGACTGTAGCTTCGACTCTAGCCTCTTGGACTTGGACTTGGTCTTGGTGCGGCATCGTCGACGACGACGTAGCGCCCCCCGGGGCGTCTTTGCGATTCACTTATGAAAAACTAACAGGCATATACGTAAGGTCCTGTTCCGTGGTGTATAATTTGAACGTTTTCTATAGGGGGTCGTTTTGCCCCAAGCTACCCTATACATGTCAGGGCAAGACTGAAAACAACTGGTCCGGCGATTGAGCATTTATTCGATGAAGGATGCTAAACGACTTCCTGCCTTTACTGAAGCGTTTACAGAACAGCACACACATACACCAGACATTTGAAAACGTCACATTTATTGGGAACTCTTCAGTTGTTCCTTCAACGCCCACTTCAGATTGCAAAAAAGACCTGGCATTCATGCATTCTTATAGATGTGGGTTTTATAATATTACCACATATAGTTTTAACTTGGCGGCAAAATGAAAAAAATTGAAGAATAATTTAGTTCACATTATTCTGCTGAAGTACACATTTAGTCGCCATAAATAGATTGAAGTACATCTATACATACTGAGCGACATGGCCATATCACAAGTTAGTAGCTTCATAATTGTCCATGTTCTACCTGTTTTGTTTGACTTGTGGGGACCCTTGTAAATGCCTCCAGCCATTTCTTGGCTCAAATACAGTGATGGATTTAATGTATTAATCATTACTGTTTGTTTAATGTTTAACTGGCTTTCTATGCCCAGTATATTCAGTGATGTTCCAAAATCCCAGCAATAATAAAAGCCTGCTAAACACGTAATCAACAAATTCGCTTTTCTCTTTAAAGTGAGATAAATGTAACGAGCGCGATGCTGTAATAATGATCAGGGCAAACGAAAGAAGCAGAACGGAGGACATAAATACGAGTATGACGACACCGTGGAAGACAACGTCAATGACGTCATTTCCCATAATGCAGTCCATGTTATGTAAGTTTGATTTAAATACCAACATATTCATTGTGTTCATAACCGATGTTGAAATTCTACTGTATCTACGACATGATCCTCCGTAAACTGAAGTCACTCCTACCACAGCCAATATGACGGTTATGACAATACATGCAGCATAGGCGAATATATATTTTATAATCCGTTTTAACAGCGACGTTTTCAACAAGGCACGTTTACTGATGTAAAGGATGTTATACGTCTTAAAAACAAACATTGTGATGGTTGCAGCGAGAATATAAGAGAAGATGGATTCATAGAAAGCAGCGGCATGGAAACTCACGTATCGCTTTCTGAATTTTTTTGCTGTATCAACGGCACGGTTAATAGTTATGACGCGAAAACTAAATACCACAACTGCAGAGAATGCCAATGCTACAATTCCCCAATCAACATATGTCCAGACACTAAGAACATACCCTTTCATATGTGTTCGAGTTGACAAGAAACGTTTAATTGCCAGGTTGATATAAAGAATAGTTAGCAGCACGTAACACATCTCACATATTATTGTAAAAGCGTCCCCCATATCTGTGAAACTATAAAGTTTACATGTCTTAATATCGTGATATGGTTCAACTATGCCAACATCAAGAAACTCGAATGCCAGCAGCGAAACTGTGAAGAGACTCTTTGTTGGGTTGAATGTAGTGAATTGAACGAGCACAGCTACTGTGTTGTTGTCCAGCCATTGATCGTCATCGAGATCTTGCAATAGTCTTATCATCATCTTCTGTTTTCCCCTTATTGCAATCACATGTCCACCTCCGGGGTACGTTCTGTGTCGACAGGTTATTGAGCCAATTTGTAGAGTATCCGGCGAGTGATACGTCCACGGACTATAGGGGTTTGTTACTAACTCCTGCCTGATTGGCTTCTCCCATGTTCCTCTGTATGACGTTTGGTCTTCCGCATGCGAGTCGTACGATGTCTGGCAGCGGGAATTTGGTAAAGCATTGCACCGACAGGATTCTTCAAACATAAGTCAAAACAAGATTTTAATACGTTGACCAACACGTACTCGGCTAAAGGACATAAATGAATCAATACAGTACAACGAGATTGACATTAGATATATCTATGTCATTACTAATATTGCAGTGCTGATATACAACGACGTATACTAATATCTGAGAAACAGTTTATTGTAGCTAACGCTGGTAGAAAGATGAGTTGGAATGTCACATTCACAAGAACTAGCTAATGCACTGCGCAATTGCACCGTTGGTGTGAATTGTGAACAAACGACCATTCACATTTATATTATAATATCGGCGAACAGCTTATTAAATATAGCAAACATTGAATACTTGCTTGAGACAACTCTGATTTGTCTGATGATCGCTGAACCAATTAAAACGTTCGTATCATCGGATAAATACATCGTTCCATTGAAGTGAAACGAGGGTAAGAGAGTATACTTTATATACCGCCAAATATCGTGTTGTCTCTTTACCTAAACAAAATGTACATTTATATGAGGGGCATTGTGTGTTTCATTTTACAATGCTGAAACATAAGACATGCAATTTGTGTTGCTGTGAGATAATTTAATGACTGTTGGTCACACGGCAATGTACACTGTATACTGCTGCCGTATAAATTAGGCATGCAACAGACATTGCTACTGCTGTCGGTCTGTTACGTATTCTACCGCTACCGTTATCACTAATGGTGGTGTTTTTGTTGGTGTTTTCTATTTACGAATAGTCTTCGCTCAGTAAGTACAACCTGGCTAAAGGCTTCTCGGATGAGTCGAGGTGGTGTTCGTTTGAAAAGATCTGCCAGGCAATAAAGTCTAAAGCGCACTGAGCAGTCCTGATGACCGGATATTGCAATCAGAACTAACCTTTTACGTTACGTTTACATTCTGGCTGCAGCCACTATGGCTTTATGTGCCATATATTAATGCACTGACACAACAACACTATAAGTACATCTTCTCCAAGGCGCGTAAACCCAGTCGCCTCTTTTTACATCTATTCGCGTCCTTGGACGATTGGTGTCCGATCTACCAATTAGCGATGCATTGCAAAAACGGTAATTATATAGAGTTATTTCCTACATTTTAGTGGACAAATTATGTTGTCAATCATTCTACAGAGGGAGCCACTGTGGAGTTATTTTCTTTGTTTCCGCAGCATTTAACGACGTAATTACCAACAGCAGATATTCAAATGGCAGGGAGATCGGGGTTAATATCAAATTACAGTACTGGAAAGATGATAACTGGCAACGTTTCGAACCGCGGTGACTGGTTGTTCTGCTTCCTAGAATGACTCAAATATAGTTAACAATACCTCCAATAATGTAACATCTCCCGAGTGCCGGGCTTTAACAAATGTGTCTTGAATCGACCTGTTGACATGGAACGACCAACGATTGGTGCTTCCATAAGCGATGGTAAGCACAAGCGCCAGCAACAAGACGCCAATTGCTGAATCTTGTAGCGTGCGCCAAAATTTTCGCTCCCTCCCCAATCTCTTGCTCGCTTTTGCGACTACGCATGGTGTCGGTAGTTGGTACATATGCTTCAATGGCCGTCGCCGGAAAATGTTGATATTTTTCAATACGGATATATATTCCGTATCTTTAGCTAGGATGTAAAATATTACATATACAATTTAATCACATGTCATGCACGCACACGCCCGTACACACGCTAGCAAGAACGTGTACTAATACGTACACGCACGCACACAAACACACGCCAATCAATACAATTGCAGTTGTTAAATTTGTCTTATCCACATTAGCTATTCGTTATCTATTACCATTAAACATTGACATACACACTGTCAGAGTAAATTCAATAATTGTTTAAATTATCTAAATAACAATATGGTAATTATTGATTAACCCTCTTTCTGTAAGGTACATTATGTATTTAGGTAATGTTGCATTTATTGGGTCATTATTCAAATGGCACAAGCCCCGTCCGTTCAGACACGTACAGTTGGCGATAACTATTAAAGCCGGTGCAACTCCCACAGCTATTTGAAGAACTTATATGCTCTAAACACATTATTTGATCATCGACGTGCCTTTTTGTACCTCAGTCTATGTGTTGTAATGGATTGAGCAGATTGGCTTATATAAAACGTGGTAAGAATGAAATATAATGGCGTAAAGATAAGGACGTGGTATGTATAAGCTCACCATGTATGTATGTATGTGCGTGGTGTAATAACCCGATATGTATCTGCGGTGTCTGGCTTTATTATTAAAATATCGTCAATACGCAGCGACGTAGCCAACAAAACAAATGTTACCGAGTTTTACGTAGTAGTCTGCAGGAGTTGCCGGTCCAACTTTCGATCCAAAGAAGAAACTAATTACACCTGCCAAAATCGACACCTTCAATGGTTGCATTATGAATATGTTCTGTAAGAATGTCGCAAAGAACGACACGGTCCACTGCACACTGACCGAGTAGCCGTAGGTCAGACTGTACATGGCTGTGATGTACGTGGCGACGAGCGAAGATGACACCGCAAGAGACGACGCAAGGCAGTATCGCCAACCACGCCTTCAAACAAAGGTTGCAGCTACAGTATATAGTGTCAAGTCTTAACGCGGAGTAATGAGTATACATTCTAACGAGTTTGTCACAAGGTAAGATTGGTTTTAGTAAACGAACGGACTTGTTGTCTGCGTTTTCTAGATATGTACGTGAGCCTATGCTGCTAGTCTGTATTATATTGTGTCATTAACGATACGAAATAATAGAATGTGTATACATGTATAGGTTATTTGCTATGGATGTTCCTGTTCATGTTGTTAGTCGATTGTTTGCGTTACAACAAATAGTTTGCCAACATACCTACGCCCTTCGTACGGTAGAAAGTGTGGTTCTCTGTACTTTCGGGTTCGTTCGCTTCTAAATAAGGATACTATTACGATATTCAGTGGCATTACTATAACGAGACTTTCAATGGCAATAATGATCTGTTCGGAAGAGACAGGGACGCCATTGCCTCTCATGTCAATATCTTCATCGCTCTGACGTTTTCCATAGAACATTATGTTAGTTATCATTGACAACATGATAAATGACATGGCACATCCAATGCGTTCTACCCGGGTAAAGAAGCTGTATGGCGGACGTAGAAAGATGCTGAACCAAAGATGTTGATCTCGAACAGATTGTGATGACTTCAGCATAAATCTGTATCTGAAATTAGTGTCAGTGTCTATAGTAAGGGTTCTTCGGATGTTATGTATCCCTCTTTCTGGCGTTAACCAGTCGTTACAAACAAAATGCCAAACCTCGTTACTCTGAACGTCCCGAACCGTTATCTGATTAAGATACCTGTAGAAAAAGAGGGAGATTTTAAAAGTATCATAGATCCAAACATAACTTTCCGGCTAGAACAGGAACAATGTAATAACAAGGCATAGTAAAATTAACTTCTAAAACACAACTCAAGAAAGCCCTGCATGTAATCAACTTTGAATCTGCAACAAAGTTATATATACACTTGTAGGAATCTACTTGATTTTGAATATTTGCAAACTGTTTAATACATATTGTCATGCCAGGCTAACCTTTCACAAATAGTGCAATACATTTGATGAATACAAGAAAAACATGTACTGTCTATTGTACTCATTGTAACTGCTGTGTATATATATGTATAAATCAGCAGGTGTTCGATCCATGGGACACTATTTCTTAACATTGCTGGTCCCAAATAATCAATCATTCCTTCAATCAATCAACCAATCAATCAAACACAACCATGCCTGATTGCATACACAACGTCAACATACTTGTAGTTTATGCGACACATATAACACAAGGTTACACCAATGTCAATTCACAAAGCTATTGTAGGACGTCATATTGCTTATGTTCCTTAGCTTCTTAGTAACACCAGCCTTCTGTAGGCGACATTCGCATTGCACGATTATGAGAATGCGTATTCCTTTGTTTTTCGCCACTGCGCTAGGATATTTCGAGAATACTGTCGATAAAAAGTCATTTTTTTAATTTTTATTATTATAACATACAACCTTAATTAATGAAATACTGACTGGGGACATGATATACGAACCAACTGGGGAAGAGACCGCTGGAACTATGCCACAAAGTCAGCATTCTCAATTCGCCTAAAGACTGGTTTGACGCGAGAAGAAACCACTTCTCCGACCCTGCTTCCAGAAGATACATGTCTCCATCATAAATCACGTGGGTCTTAGTGCACGCCCACGTGCCAGTGATAGTAAAGGCAACGGCTGACGTTGTTCCGCCTCCGTTCCTCCAACCAGTCAACACCGTCACCAGATAGTAATAGTCCGATCCGTCTTCGTTGTCCTGCAGAACTATCATATTTGCCTATTTCAAAGAAAAGTTGTATTAGTAAAACTTAACAATAATCTCGCTGCATCTGTTTTATAACACACTAATCTTGAGGATTATGTTAATTCAAATAAAATGTAGTTGTGAAAGGAGGGAAACTGGCCCCTTAAACGATAGCTGAGCTACGTTTGACAGAGTTTTGTAAAACAAACTGATATGTTACGCTGTATTACCTAGTGCAACGTTTCGACTGCATTGTTATGACGCTACATCGTCATAACTGTAATAGGTAAAGTATTATGACATTTTGTAAATAATCTTAATGAGCAATTAATAATACTACGGTGTAACCACATTATACACGAAGTGCACAACATTGCCTAATTCGGCTACTTACCTCCGTGCCATATTCCAAAGAATATTTACCGGTTGCCAAATTGATTTAATCCTGAGCATTGACGTCATAATATACTTGCATATTACGTTAGATATTTCATTTGCATTAATGGCTGAATATGTGGTCATGTCCAAAAAATAATTAATTCATAAGACAAGTCAGTCTAGTGACTGCCATTACAAATATAACACTATAAAATAGCAACACAATAATAGAGGACAGGGTTTATAATTTTATTCAGGAATTATCTATATTATAAAACAATACGGTTATCTGTATCTTTATGTTTGTATGTTTCCTTACGGACCCATAGTTTCGTTAATTTTACATTTTTATGCGATCTAGCAGGCTCATTTGGGTGGTTCGTTAGTTTAATTTTTGGTCGAAATTCGTCCGAGGCGGTGGGGTTTTCGGGGCGTCACATAGACATGACTGCTTTTTTCCCGGGCAACGCCAGGTAATTGGAATAGTTACATATATATATATAAAAGGAAACATTATCGATTTAAGTTCACCTTGGCTGAATCTTTGACATCCTGTCGCCTAGCCCACACTGTCATCAGAATGAATAGGCACCAAAAGGCGATCAGAAGGGAAACGACAATGGGATTGTGAAACACTTGTAGAAACATTGTCAACTTAAACAAGTCGACGTTGTTAGGTGCTATGAGCAAATTCCCGGCAAACGTCGACAAATGGCTACATTCGCATATAATATATCCCGGCCTAGTCTCCAGAGACACCTGCGATGTATTAACGCATTTGAATATATCACGCATATTAATAATACATTCATTGTTATAGTCATTTACAACTCTCACACAAGGTCACTCATGCACTGGTCTAAAACGTACTGCTGAAATAAGTTAGCGAAATTAGAACGCAAGGATATCTTTATCGATGTTAGAATGCTACAGTAACGGTCTTTTTTAATGCAAATATGTAGTCCATGGCATATCAATACAGACTCGCACACTCACGCACGCACCCACGCAAATGTCCTTGGTGAGATGGATGTTTCGGGTTTGTTCAATATAAAAACCACAGATATATTTTGAAATAAAGTCTGTCCAGAAACATAACAGTTGAAAAGGCCTGTCGAGAGTTATGTTTGGGAAGCTGGCATCAATCACCTGACTCTGGAGATTGCCTCTTCATGTGTTGTATGGTTGCACAGTAAAAAACATCATGTTAACAACGTAGACATCATGCAATTAGGTAATCATAATGATGTCATGTATTACCTACCCTACACGCAGTGGTAGTCCACTCTTCTCTCTGTGGGTTCCAAAAGAGACAACCAGTCATTATTGTCGACACCGCTACATTAACAACGCGATTTAAGGAATTATGATATGAATGAAACATTTCTCTGCAAAATCCACATCTCGTTGATTCTTTTTGACATTTTGGACATCGGCCATTGTCATAGAACGCTGGAAGTAAGCCGAGATAAAGTCGCCGTGTTCGTGGTCCATCAGTCATAATGCCAGATACGACTACGGTGTTTTTGTAAGTCGCTGTCACTGATGTTTTAAATCCTCCTAAGAGATTCGTAATAGGCTTCGCCCGTCGTTCGACTCCAAAGTCGAGCTGGTACAAAGTAGCCGGCGAGTCGTTGTCAGGTTCACCGAAGAAATCAGTCACCCTACTGTAGGTGTCCTTCTTCAGAACAAGTAGTAGAGTTGTCGGAGACTCGTCGGCTGGCAACTTGAACTTGATGTGGAACGATTTGTTAGTTTCAACACTAGTGGCGAAATGGCGTATGTCCCTTCTTACCAAAGCGTTGTTTATCACATCGAAATTAACATCAATGTAGACTCGATATTCAGTGTGGTTACCTAGAAAATGAATCGGCGAAGTGTATGGTATGAACGGATGCATGGACTCATGAGTTTGTTTACAAGAATGCTTTTTTCAAACTTATATCTCCAACGAACCAAGTGTATGGTATTAACAGTGCATAGACTCAAGAGTTTGTTTACAAGAATGCTTTTTTCAGACTTATATCTCCAACGAACCAAGTGAATGGTATTAACAGTGCATGGACTCAAGAGTTTGTTTACAAGAATGCTTTTTTCAGACTTATATCTCCAATTAACCAAGTGTATGGTATTAACGGTGCATGGATTCAAGAGTTTGTTTACATGAATACTTTTTCAGACTTATATCTCCAACGAACCAAGTGTATGGTATTAACGGTGCATGGACTCAAGAGTTTGTTTACAAGAATGCTTTTTCACTTATATCTCCAACGAACGAAGTGTATGGTATTAACGGTGCATGGACTCAAGAGTTTGTTTACAAGAATGTTTTTTCACTTATATCTCCAATGAACGAAGTGTATGGTATTAACGGTGCATGGACTCAAGAGTTTGTTTACAAGAATGCTTGTTTCAGATTTATATGTCCGTAACTGATACTTATACCTGAGTCTTACTTAACCTACTCGTGAGGTTGTTACATTAACGTGTATGTCATAATTGTCACAGTGGAATGACTGTCAGACTAGTATATTTGTTACACTGGTGTGAATGTCGGGTGATTTTTACTCTTACTCAATAGTAGCATTATCTAAGTGGCGTCAATGTCATAGTGGCATTATTGTCACAGATGGTCATACTCGTACATCACACACCGAATGTTCATGTTTTTTTTCAGATCTTAGAAAAGACGGGACACGTTTTATAAGGTAGCGTTTTAGTTCTTACGATTAATACAACTATTCGTAAATGCATGTGATAACGTAAAACAACGTATGATACTTCCTAATTAAACCAGTTAGTTTCATATACGTGTTATCTAGTTCGTTTCAAGTATAATTTCCGACACAACAGATTGAAAAGAAAATATGTGGTAGCTTCACGGAAACTGTGATCTCGATCTAAATAACTATAACTAACACGGAGTGCTGTCTAAACATTCTCTAATGATCACAATCGAGCAATTGTTATTTGATAACTCATGTCATTGAGTAGACGGTCATCGGCGCAGCGATATAGCACGCATTAATATTATCTCAAGATTTATGCTTATTAATTAACAGGGAGTTACGCAGCCGACAACCGTCCCAGACGGAATAAGATCGCTGTTAAAGTATCAAAACGTGCATCCTGGTCAAGGGATGAGTGAATGAATGAATGAGTGGACTCATCAATATGTCTTATTGTGAAGAAAAACCACTCGCATACATAGACAGTAAAGGATGAAAGAAACCATTAGTTGCACCCACAGAGAAATATAGAAGACCACACAATTACCAGGGGTAAACCGATAGGTGACACACACACAATAGGGAATAATCTAACTTTATAGTATTAATAGATGGAACAACAACATTTTAATTTGGCTCTAGCGGTACACGCATAGTTAAGTGTGTATTAATATAAGTATTGATGAAGCTATTTAGAAACCTACCGACAATATTTTTTTCGACCTAACATAGTTAGACATAATCTATCAAATTGATCATTGATATATACAGCATTAATTATTTTTTGGTATTGTCCCTCAGCTTGGGATGATAGCTGGTACTCAATATTTGTAGTATAATACTGTCTGTATTTGCAGCTTTTTGTGCAGCTTGTTCAGCTTGTTTATCAATCTTTGCTTTATAATTTCATTCTACATTATATTGTTTTTACATATAATTTGTATTACATCTAAATTACGTGGGATTTAAGTTTGGTAAACTTTTACTATATTTTGTAAACATCAATGAACGGAGCATAAGCCCCCCTCCGGAGTTGATGGTGCACGAATACAGTTTTGCTGTTATTAGTATTAGTAGTTGTGGTAGTGGTAGCGGTAGTATTATTGGTAGTAGTTGTAGTAGTAATAATGGTAGTATTGAAGAAGCACTTGCACTACTTACTCGGGATAGCGATAGTAACAGGGTCGTCAAAGTGGACTATTGGGGCGCTGCCGTTTTTAGCTGTGTTGAGATTTAGTCCAACAATACCGGTTGTCACATTTCTGGCTGATGCTCCCAAACTGTACATATTAACCGACGACTGAAACACCTGCATTCACGAGCAATATACTAATTATCAACATATTTTAAAAAAAAACGGGTTACTAAAAATTTTTGTGTTATCATATCAAAACGAAACATAAATAATACAACGTATCATTTGTTATATGTAAATGAAATTATGCTTTATTTAAATATTTGCTGTGAAACGTGTTGTTTATTTTTTACGCATACTAAACACACCTTGATTCATTCATATGCCATCATACGTTAACTTGTAGCTTAGGCGGTGAACAAGTAAGAAGCCATATACGTTTCCAGTAGCTTAGGGGATTCATGCTTTCTAGGTGTATTTGTATAGTTTATCTTATACATGTATACATGTAGTACTAGTAGTAGTAGTAGTAGTAGTAGTAGTAGTAGTAGTAGTAGCAGTAGTGGTGGTGGTGGTAGTGGTAGTGGTAGTGGTAGTGGTAGCGGTATTGTTATGAGTTACTCGATGTTTTAGATACGTATTAAAATAAATGTGATTTGAAGAGGAAATAATTCATATTCTGGAATTTGTATGTTTCAAACGACATTTTATATTTAACCGTACTTATAAATGTCATGTAATATTAATTATATAGAAAATAATGGCAAAACGCAGGTGTCAACTTTGACAGCAACCAATGTCGACATTAATACGACTGTAACTTTCCCATGTAAATCGTATTTACATTGTTCATGCTGCTTGTCACTCTTGTTTGTTGTATCGATATGTCGGTATGTTCAGTGGAACAAATGAATGTTTTTTCCTTAATATGATTCTGAAGCTGTCGAAATGAGACGGTAAACATGTATGCGAAACAACTTACTTTTACATTAATGCATTCGGACGGAGTGATGTTTAAACTAGACCTAAGTAGATTGGGTAGTCTAATGCCGAGATCACCCGATATAGGAAGAGCAACAGTTTTGTTACTCAGCAGATTAGCCGTGTCTTTTTGCAGGCCCAAAGCAAAAATATTCGTCTTCAGCACCGTTTCTTTCGCCCCAGGAGCGACCCTGGCGAAAACTGCTTCCGAGACAATATTGATGATTTTCATTGTTTTGTCTACAATTCCTTTTGCCTGAAATGTTAAACATTATTAATATGATTTGAAAGTTCTGCCAACTTGACGCTAGCATGTGGCATACACGTCCACAGAACGCCACTCAATCACGTCAGTTATTATACAGTGTAAACAAATGTGTTTACAAAACAACATATATTTTACACCCACCCACCCACGCAACCACGCACGCACGCATACACGCACACACATCTTAAGTCGTTAACTAATATGTACCAAGTAATACTTAAATATCGAATGGTCAATATCTTTATAAGATTTACACTAGTGGACTGTGTAATAAGTCTGCGTGTTTAATAATCACCACTGCCTTCTTCTTTATAGTGTATCTATCTTCTGTTTCGTCAACCGTCCCAGTTGCAATTTCAAACATATCCGCTTCTTCCATCGACTTTAGCATAATATTAAGACTTCCGGCGAACATCGCACTACAAATGAATGAACAGAAACAGCTGCGTGTTATATTACCGGTACATACATTTTTATTATTTGTTACTATGACAAACAAACAGGCAAACAGTCACGTACGCTCACGAGTGTCACACGTACATAATATGTGTCGCCATGGTAAAGTGGAAGCATTATGCGATATTTTACGTGTTCCTCTTATCTACTGTATTAACACAGTAAATTGGAGGCAATATATACATGCATACATATACATATATTATAAATATATATATATACTTCTTTAACCACTAGACTCGTGTGTGAGTGTGTCTGCGTGCGTGTCTGCGTGTCTGAGTGCGTGCATATAATTATGTGTGTGTGTGTGTGTGTGTGTGTGTGTGTGTGTGTGTGTGTGTGTGTGTGTGTGTGTGTGTGTGTGTGTGTGTGTGTGTGTGCGCGCGCGCGCGCTTATGTGTGTGCTCTTTCGTGCGTGCGTGCGTGCGTGCGTGTCTATGAATTCATGACACACAAACTACTGACTTTAGGGCGTTTTCTATTAAATCTGATGTTTCATTCAACGTGTCTTCGCCGTCTGGTTGTTCTGCCTTTTGAAGGAGGACTCTCGCCATGTCTTCGTACATCTCGATCGCGTCGTACTGTAAAACCACATCGGGGGAGACATAATTGTTATATTCAAAAGAGATGTCTGAACTGAAAGGCGGCGGCAGCAGCAGTAGATATTCCCTGTTTGCCACTGAACATCCACATGCTCTTTGATGTTTGCTTTATCAGCGTCATCAGCAACCGACCAAAATTCACCCGTTCACAATTGCCCAGATTGACTAATGCAGACAACCACTTACATGAAACAGAATCCTGACTTTCATTGTTGCCTGGAGGGGATATTACCCTCTCCTTTTTCTTTGGTAATATACATGTCGAACATTGCCGTGTACATCTCTCCGCGCCTACACCAAGACAGAGTGACCAACAGTAAAGGGTGAACTACCTTGGCTTCGTCACTCAGGTCGTCGTCAACGTCGGTGACGTCATTCAAACATTGCAATTTCAAGTTGCCTCCGTTGACGTCACTCACGCTCACATACTTCAGCACTGACACCAACATGCTGTAAAACTGCGTACAAAATGCATGGTTTTTGTGAGCGTTACACGCCCATATAGTGCAATAGAAATCGGCACAACTTTGACAAAATCCTGACATTTTAGTTTTAAAAGGCAATTGTTGTTTTAAGATGACCAGTAGGGTTTCTGGACTACCAGAAAAAAACTCTGGTGAACCTCGATTTGTTTTTCAAGAAAAAAATACGTACCCTGTCTATTGAATATGTTTGTTTTTGTAAGATTATCTTTGTATTGGGTGTTCATATGTAAATGCCTGTCCGTCCGCCAATATATATGGTATGGAAAGCCAAAAACGACATATGTTTACAATTTTGTTGCCATGCCCTAATGATATATCTTGGTTGATTTATTTGTGAGACATATGTTATTTAAAAAAGGTTCCAGAAACAAGTCAGAGAACTACAGACTAGTGATTTTAACATCAGTGATTTGCAAATTAATAGAAATACTAATTAAAGATCACATTGTGGATTTTTTTTGGTTAAACATAACTTGCTAAACCCATTTCAACATGGGTTTCTAAAAGTGAGGTCATGCTTAACAAATGTGTTATGTTTTTCGGAAGATATCACTAAGATATCATCTACTTAGATTTTCAGTAAGCTTTCGACAAAATGCCACATCAAAGATTACTGCTTAAATTAAAGGCCCATGGCGTTGGAAATTTAATTAACTGAATAGAAAAATGGCTAATTGACAGAAGACAACGGGTAGGAATTGGTGGGTAGGCTTCAAACTGAAGATCAGTTTTGAGTGGGGTACCACAAGGATCAGTACTGGGATTTGTATTACGATGATATAACAAACGAGGTGTTGAAATTTGCGGATGATACACAATTATTTACAAGGCTTAAACGTGGTGGAGATAGACAGCATTTACAATATGATATTGACAGCTTGATCAAATGGTCTGAAAAAATGGCAAATGTTGTTAAATTTTGGGAAATGTAAATGCCTCCACACTTGACATGGGAACGAAGATGTACAATATACAATGGGGGGTTCTGTACCAAGTACTACTGTAAAAAAAGAGGACTTAGGGTTATCCATTAGTGCTGATATGAAGGTTTCAGAGCAGTGTAGCAGTGCCGCTTCAAAAGGAAATCAAATCATTGGATTAATTAGGCGAAATATAACGTATAAGGAAAAAGAGCTAACGATACCGCTGTACAAAACAATAGTTAGGCCTCATTTAGAATATTGTATTCAAGCGAGGAGGCCATATCGCAGGAAGGATATATATATTCTAGAAAGATTATAGAGGAGAGCAACTTAAATGATATCAAAACTGAGGGACCTTAGTTACGAAATACGCCTAAAAGAATGTGGTTTGACAACACTAAAGACTTGAAATTGAGAGATCACATAGAAGTGTTTAAAATATTGAATGGTTATGAACATTTTGATAGTTTTTTCTCAGTTATGAAAGATAGACAGACCAGAGAACCTAAAGTTACATTAGTAAAAGAGCCGTGTAGATTAGATATAAGAAAGTTCTCATTCTCACAAAGGACTATAAATGAATGGAACAGGTTATCTCCTGATTGTGTTGGTGCTCGTAGCGTGAATATGTTTAAAAATAAAATCGACACGTACCTTAAAAGGGCGGGATACACGTAGATAAAAACGTATTGGAGTCCCGATAAGCCAAAAGACTTCCTTGTCCACCTGCCATCTGGAGTTAATTTTCTGGATGACCATCTTGTTAAATCTTTGTGAAAGTTTCTCCTGTATTTTTTTAATTATTCCTTTCTGATTTTACTTTGATGATAAAATGTATCTGGTTGTGATCACTATTCTACTATGATCACAGGCTCACATATATTGACCTTGTCAACTAAATAATTCTGTGATGACAAAATTATATCTAACACATTTTCTCCCCTGGTTGGTTCTAGCACATGTTGAGGAAACTATCTCGTACTAAAACTAAACAATTTTGGTCCTCACTCCCTGTACTCTGTAGATATTTCCATTGTATATGTCCATGGTTAAAATCACTCTTAATAATACAATCCCATTTGCTCACTTCCCTTACAGCGTTTTGTACTTTTTCATTTTCTTCTATGCTTATGTTTGGATTTCGATAAACTAGCCGTTAATGTCGAGTTTCCTGTAATTATGTTAAACCAAACAGCTTCTTTGCAATCTGCTTCTCTTTCAAATTTGTATTTCATAAGCCGGGATATATTCTTTAATCTGCTTCTCTTTCTAATTTTATTTCATAGGCCTGGAAAGATTCTTTAATAAATAAAATAACTCCACCTCCCCTTCTTCCTATTCTATCTTTCCTAAACATTACATTTCATGTCAGTCCGAATTCGGTATCTGATATGTCGGTGGTGGCCCGTGATGCGGTTATACCTATTGTGTGAGGGTCAATATCTTCTACCATAATGTTTAGTTAACTTCTTTTGTTTACTATGTTCCTTGCATTTAAACATATTTATATCCAGCTTCAGAACAGTTTTCCAGGCTGTTCTTTGGTGATTTAATTGTGCTGTCTTTTTCCATGCCTCCAGTTTCATGCTTCTCTGTGAATCCCTCTGCGCATCTACTTTAACTACATCCGACCTGTCCCACTGTCAATAGATCGCAGCAGGTTCCCTGAGAAAACTGCTGCCCCCTTTCCACTTAGATGGAGGACATCTCTCATGTACATATCTTCCTTCCCAACAAAGTATCCCCATAAATATGTGAATCCCACCCCGTCCACCTGCTTAACTAATGCATTGATTGCCATCCTCTTGAGTTCCTGTAAGTTTGTCTCTTCCTCCCATTACTGGCAACATTCCTGAGTTCTACCCTTGTCTGCTTAAACGTCCTGACTGTCTTTATTTCTGGAATATTCCGGCTGTCCCCTCCCTCTCTGCATTAATTGTTCCTACACTTACTAAAATCGGCTCTCCCTTCCCAGGACCCATCAATTTCTCTAACATTTCTGTTATATGCTTTATCTTGACCCCTGATAAGCAAACTGCTATGTCTTCTCCTTCATTAAGCGTATTGTCCGTTTTTTTTCAATAAAGAGTCACCCGTGATATTCTCGCTTTTCTCCTCACCCCTTCCACGACTGCCTCAGAGTAGCTCCTTCGTTGGTTTCCGTCTGTCTCGTTGCTGTCATCTCCCCCGTCATCTTCACTCCCATCTTATCTCCTGTCTTCTTTCCCCCTGTTGTCACATTTCTTCCTGTTACCTTCTTTGTCCCTTTTCCTTCTGTCTCCTTCCGTCCTGTCAATGATGTCTTCCCCCTTCAACAGTCTCCTTGGCTTCTCTCTCCTTACCACCAGTCTCCTTGTTTCTGTTCGCATTGATCTCTCTAGTCTCACCATCTGGGTGGACCTTGTCCAAGTTACTCTTTCCTGTCATCATCACAATCAACATGTTCAGCTCGTCTACTTCTGCCAGTACACAATCCAGCCTCTTACAACATCGACACTCAAAGTGAACACCCTCCATCTGCACCTCCGTCAATGAATGCTCACAATCCTACTTTGCAAAACCTACCCAATTATCGCATTTTGAACATATCGGGTGTCGACTAGCCTTTATTTGCCGTTTGCACGGCGCCATTGTTTTGTGTAGTTCAGTTTATCCAAGGTAAAAATTAAGATATTAAAACTAATGTAGCCTTTAGAAAGACTGTTTCCAGTGTACTACAGCACACTTTATGCTATAGCAGATTTTTTTAATCACACAGCTGACTATCTATACCCTATCACAAACGCTAATGTTACCGGTACTGTCATAGTGACGTAATTTAACTACAATCAATTACTTTATGCTAGACTGCCTTATTTATATGATTGTTAATCAAAGTATCTAGCAGGTTCTTACATAAATAGTTTTATGTTTGTTACTTTACTTTCTATATATTTTACCACATAATCAGGTTTGTTATATCTTATTTACAAACCTATCGAAGCCTAAGTTACCATAATATTATCATTAACTATTCTGGTGTTCTAAAATACTTTATCTGACTAACCTTAAGCACAACTGTTACTCAATAAATGCCTACTGCTACTATATGAATAATATTAAGGCAAGCATAATACTTATCGATCAATAATTCCATTCGCTTTTCCAGTTTTGTGCACACCAATTCTCAACGATCTAGACAGGAAGACAAAGAAAGACGAAATATGGCACAGGTCCGACTTCGAGCCAAACTCGTATAACTACTTGCTGTAATAATTAATTAATTAACAAATTAATTAATTAAACTGTGTAATTAATGTGTGGCATAGTGCACCATTATACATATCATTACAATCGTATTGATCAATAAATTAAAGTTATAAATATGATTAACAAACGCAAATGTAAATGGTGGCCTCAAAATTGGATCAAGTCAATGATTGGGGTAAAACAACCGTTGAACAACCTAAGAGTTGCCATTAAGCCACCACCACCACCACCACAAAAGTCACATTGGCCCATATAGCGACCAGTTCCTGAAAAAAGATGTATGACTATTTTCTAGGCACTCTTCATAATATGTGTACAATATTATGCAGCAGTAACTAGCTTTACTATTATAACATCATTACTCAAACATATATTTCGAATTTAACAATCTATCTTAATAAAGTTGGATAAGAATAAATCAACCAAGAGACAATATTATCGTTAGGCATTGGCAACAAAATTGTGAACAAATGTCGTGTTTGGCTTTCCATACAACATATATTCAATGGACTAACATCTACATGTGGAGAGCCAGTACACAGACAATCTTACAAAAAGCAAACATTTTAATACAGAGGATACATGTTTTTTGTTGAAAAAGTCAAGGTTCCCCAGGGTTGATTTTGGTTGTTTTTTCTGGAAATCGAAGAAACCATGCTGGTCATCTTAAAACAAAATTTGGCTTTTAAACCAAAATGTCTGGGTCATCGTCAATTTAGACTGTATATGTTAAAAAGTGGAATTTATATACGCATAAGGCATACATAACTACACAGGTAAACAACTGTTGGACTCTCAACAAGCCAAACGGTCCCTTGCCAGCATGCCATCTGGAGCTTGTTGTTTTGGTTGGCAATCACGTTAAATTTTGAATTTATGAAAACCATTGTAAAATCATTCTAAATATGAATGTGCGAATAAACTATTAATCCTATTATGCAGTGCAGGGCGTATCAGGAGAGGCTATTTGTGAATGTAGCGTTAACAAGTTACAGCTAATGTTTACAGCGTGACGTTCGGCTCTAGGGACATCTCAACATACTTAACTTTCCCCTGAAATATTGACATGTTCTTTCAAACACACACTCAACTAGTCTGAGATGTATTCATCCACGCCTGCAACTCGGGCGAGAAAATTACTCGGCCAAATATGTATTTTGACACTGGATATAGACTCGTTTATCTTCGTAGAACATGGCTTAACCGAATTATCAACGCAACGAAAAGGCGGCAAGTACATTTGAATCCCGGTCTTGACAATCCGACAGTCTAACTATAATTCGCCGTAATATTTTACCTCGGTACGTTCTCTTTGCATAGAACGCCTTCGGTTGGTGGTAGAAGCATTACGGACAGCTGACGCAGCATTGGTTACCAACCTCAAGGAATCTGGAATCAGGACGATAAAACCAACGCATTCACGTAGACGGACGCACACGGTGAATGGCCTGAGTTGTTGGTGAATTGCTGTAGACTTATATCTCCCTTACACAAAGGGGCAGGTTGAATTTCTTCTTCGAATTCTCGGTATGCTGCATTAAAACTGATTGTACACTTATTTGCTACTGATTTGTTTTAGAACATCGCAAAAATCGATTCTATTTAGTGCCCAATCTAAGAAGCTAGCTCGTTTGGAAATGAAAATCATCCGACAAACTGCACAATATTAGACGTAGTCAAAATCAGGGGAGAAATGGTAAATGTGGTCCGGTTGTACAATATAATACAACATAAGGCTAATAGTACTTGTGACAAGATCTACGCATGATTGTATGCATAAAATATTGTTTATTCGTGCATGTGTGTGCGCGCGTGCGTCCGTGCGTGCATGCGTATGCGCGCGCTCTGGTACATATGTGTGTGTGTGTGTGTGTGTGTGTGTGTGTGTGTGTGTGTGTGTGTGTGTGTGTGTGTGTGTGTGTGTGTGTGTGTGTGTGTGTGTGTGTGTGTGTGTGTGTGTGTGTGTGTGTGTGTGTGCGTGTTGTGTGCGTGCGTGCGTGCTTGTGAATGATACCTTGTATTCTGCCACCAAGGAGAAGTAGTTTCATGCGACTTTTGCCTCCCGCCTCAGTCAAATCAAACATTTCAGAGATCCGTTCTATGGAAGCATGTTTCAACCGTGGCTCTGGCAACACCTGACCTCACAAAATGATTCGGAGTGTTCTTCACACAATTTAAACAACATATGTAGTAACAGCGGCAGTAGCAACAACAATAACACCAACAACAATATACAAGCGTGCACCCACATACAAACGTCTATGTACAAACAACATACATACATACACGTACGCACGTACAAACCAAACCTCCACCTGTTACAGCCCAGTGTATTGCGTCATTAGACAATAGCTACAACACGTTATTTGCATTAACAAAACATATGTTATAAATTCTACCGAATGAATGTTTTTGACACACTATCATAATAATTTTACTGAAATCGTATTGGTAAACAATTATGAAAAACAAATTATATTTTTTTTTCTAATCAAGTGGTAGTAAATTTTTTGGGAAAGAACTGTGTTGGTACAATATTTCGACGTTGCGCTGTATTGCTTTAGATTTATCTAAATAAGTGACATTTGCATAAAGAAGGGGGGAAAACAACGACTTAGGCGAAGTAAGAATATTAGACCGAAAGGGTGGGTTCCATACGTAAATACGCTACTTAATAATAATATACCGTGAAATCCGGGAATCTTACGGATTGTGGACGTATCTCCTAGTCTCCCGGAATTCAGGGAAATCTCCCGATGCGGTGGCAAACAATTTTCAACAGCACCGCTCCCCCGTCTTAGCAGGTATGTCACAAAATCGAGTGTAAGTATTAATAAATTAATACATTGGCGGTACCCGATTTGACATAGCAAGTTATAGGTTCAGGTGCACTAGGATTCGGAGTGAACGAGAGACATAACGTGACATCAGATATGTATGTACGAGAAGCCAACTGGCGTTCCCATTTAATACAACATAAACATATGCGGTTCAGTGATAGCTGGCCAACCGTAACTCTGCTGACATATTTATAACACCATACATTGTACTCGACGAGTATGCATCCAAATACGAAATTACATGGGAGACAATTTCAACAGCTGGTCACTTACATGAAGACGGGTATACACCGTTGTAATGTCTATAAACTGTAACCAATGTCTCGTGATGCGCCAATGTCAACGTTCGCCTCGGTCGCGTTCGGCGAGATGTCAGGACAAAAGTCGCTCGGCGTTCGGCAAACGAATTCACGTAGACGAAAGCAGGCGACTCGGGCGATAAAGTAGACGGTAGATTTGCCTTGTCGATCTCACGCGAAACACCAGGCAACAACACGGAAACGATGTCACGACGTCGGCGATGTCGAGAAGGTCTGTTACGGAGTCTATGTTACGACAGCTAGCAGACGAAACGGTGGTGGCCTCGCATTCGAAGATCACGTCAAAACGGAACTGCAGACGGTTATCGCTCAGTCTTCTTCAACGCGTGAGAAGTGCAGCGTCTCACAACTAATCAGTACTGTTGAAATCGTAGAAGTATTTACCACAGCCGTTGCCGTTGGGCGGACACACATTTCGGCCCAATTCCTGGAGACGAGAATGCAACACTTTCTTCTTCTCAAATGTTCGTCTGGCCTCGAATGGCCGTCCTGACCTTATTAGCTTGATGGCCGGAAGTTAGTCTGACCAATTACGACACTTAATACAAATTAAAGTCGCTTCAAAAACCGGCTCCCGAAACCTTTCACACTTCGAAACAATCCATTCAACTCGCCGAGTTTAAAATAGATTTTGCCAGCTAAACGTTTGGCTATATAAGTGCGCATTCAATCTTTAACTTACGTGAATTACTTACATAATTAATATCACTGGATTCCCTGTATTGAGCCGGATACCACAATGTTCATCGTAAATTCCAACTCTCACGAATGAATCCATAATTTTAATAAAACACGCACTCTATTCATAAGCTAGGTGTGACCATAGACATAGTGTTTTTCACACCTACATTTTTGTAAACAACTTTTATAAGTTCATAATATAATCTTCTTATAACCACAACATAAGTAGTTTGCAAGGTCACCATATTACCAGTCATGTTAAATAATTTCTACTGGTACCAAATTTGGTATACCTAACCATAGAATTAGTGGTGAACGCTACAAATGAAATTAATTAAATCTGACTCGTCGGCAGTTAAAACGTTACACGCCTTAATCGCCAGAGGGCACCAGCGTATACCTCAGCGACAATACATACCTGAGATGGCAGCACAATACTTTGTAAACAAAACCACTGTTCTAAAGCCTGATTAAATTCTATACAAACCACTTTGTGACAGTATATAATAATGACAAATAAAAATGGCGTACCACCGGTTGCGTATTTCATTCATGACACCATTTTGTCGCATGTTGTTATGCAGTGAAATGTAAAATGTACTTACCATTGTGAGTATCGTACCCACGTGCATTGTTTCCTCCACTGAATTCATTACTTTAATCTCAATGATAGCGCTGTAATTTTGGTTCTCATTTCCAACAGGAAGAGTTTTATGAATAGACGGTTCTGTGACGGAACCCAATAAAATATCTGCCAAATAGAACGACCACTAGCTTCAACATACGCATATTACTTATTGCTATGTTGAATAAGTTATATATATTGTGCCAATGTTTTAAACAACTAGGCACACTTTTTGAATTTAGGCAGTAATCTCTATCAAACTGTTGAATCAATATTTGCGTTATCACGCTTTCTAAACTGATAGCTTGCAAAATGCGCAAGTGCTGTGTCATTCATATAGGTTGCTGTCTTGTCAAGGTTCGTTCATGAATAAGAGCATATTATTTCTATAAAAAACACAAACGGAATCCTAATCGAGCAAACATATTAATGACCTTATACGGTATCAAAACACATTTATAGCATACACACTTACGCACACGCTTCAAGCGCGCGCACACTTGCACAAGCACACAAGCACTCTCTCGCGCAAACACACGCATGCACGCGCGCACACACACACTCACGCATACACACACACGTACACACACCCACACACACATACGAGTAATAATCATTCGACATACACAAATCTGATAAAAGCTATTAACCTTCACTTTCGTTTAGCTTTTTGAACAGAAAAATATAAGTGAGAGGTTCATAGGCAGCGTCGGAGAATCCCTCGCATATGACGTCAAACACAGTTTTGCTTGCCACGCCGACATCAGGCTGGATGCTACAGTTTCCCCGCGTCGGTGGTGGGGCCGTGTGCATCGTGTAGGTGGCATTGGCCTCTCTCCTACTGCATCGAGAGCCCTCAACTGTGGCACACAGAAATGCGAGTTGCATTACATTAGTTGCTTGCACAATGATGTCAAGTGAACACTTGTAAGGTTCCTTTACCATCTGTACATGTTGTATGAACAAGCAATCTATACAAATAACTTCCCGGAAGCCAACACTGTGTGATGTGTACCTTATTTTGAAAATACGAATTATTTGCTCAGTTGATTTCGGTTTTAACAAGATCTCGTAATCCTGAATACATTTTACCGAGACGTGGAAACGTACGTTCATAACCAGCAAAACACACTGCTTGTGTTAGATCTAAAAAAGGAGAGATACGTTTTGGACGAGGAACATTTTACGTTATGTAAACTACATCAAATTACCTTGTACGATAAAAGTGTATGTTTGGTCGACATGAAATACGTTAGCGTTGACACCGAGTGTCCTCGCATTGAGTCCAGTGCCGGTTTCGTCATGCCAGTTAATAGTCGTGTTGACATGCCACGAGTAGGAATAGTTAGAAGACACGGCACAGTCGTCACACTCGGCTACAAGACCCAACTTCTCACGTCTACTCGCTGGAGTGCCGCAGTTCTTCGTGCAACTGGTGGAAATATAACAATACACGACGTTTGGCTTTTAGTAGCTATAAAGAATCACCATGTTGAATCTATGTCAAATATTAACATAACACTTTTAAAATGCCTGCACTTGAGTTGATATAGTGTTTTAGTGTAAGATTATCTCCAGAAACACAGCATACATCAACAGGCAGGAACACACTGAAAATATAGAAACACACACACACACACACACACACACACACACACACACACACACACACACACACACACACACACACACACACACACACACACACACACACACACACACATATTATAAAACAGTTTGTTCTCTGTTTGTATGTGCACCCACATCTCCGTCAGTTTTTTATTTGTCGGGCTGAAATTTTCATTGAGATGGTTCATAGATTTAGACATTTTCAAAATTCGTCCTGGGGGTGCAGAACTTGGGGGCAAAATATTTCAAAGGCTGTACGTGGAGTTCCAGCCGCGGAATTTAATGTTTTTTTTATATCGTCGTAAAGATAATTATGCTATCTACAAATATGTTGCTGGATGTATACAGAAATTTTGAATAGTTTTTAAGTTAGTGACGTTTGAAAATCCTCAGCGCTTAACATGCACCAGGTCTACCTGTCGCTGGTCACGTAAGCATTTCGCCTCGTCAGCCCCGTCTGGCAAACAACACACTGCAACAATTCGGTGGAGTTCCAGCCACGGACTTTAATGTTTTTTCTATATCATTGTACAGGTGTGCATTAGTTTTTATGTTATCAATGTTACAAAATCCCCGACGCGTAACCCAGCTGCCTGTTGCTGGTTACGTCAGTTACACGGGTAAGCGCGTGCGATTTCTGGCAAAAGGTTGTCCTAACAACTAGGCCTGTGACGAGTTACAATTTATAATTGTGGGTAGGTTAGAAACATTTGGGATGGTGTTTGGGTGTCTAGAATTGAAATGTTGGAAATTTAAGGTTTTATCTATTTTCAGTGTTCATAATTACGTCAACAATATTTTTTATATTTCTGTGCAACTGATTTGAGGATGTAAGTAGTAATACAGTTTGAAATGGAATGGTAACTGGATTTGGATTGGAGGAAGAGTAAGCAATCCCTATGTTAAAAGATAGGAAAATAGTTCCGGATTTCCACCGGCTGCCCCGACCCGCGCCAACGCACCAACAAAAGAATGCGATAGACAGTGAAGTAGCGCCAGACGTAGACGAGGTGCTGCAGTCGGGTAAGGGAGAGGATGTCACGATGGAGAGTCCTACGGGTCCCGAGTCAGAAGACATGTTTTCGGACAGTGACACGGGAAATGTGCAGGCTGAGGGGGAGGAGCAAAATTGGGTTGAAGTGAGACGAAAACGAAAGAGAGTAGATGAGAGAAGTGTCACTACTCTGTTGTCTGCGGCATCCCCTCCTTTGGGGAGGCTCGTGATAGTGGAGGAAGAAGTGAGTTCGGAGACAGACGGATCCGACTCTGAACCACGTGCTTCGTGCAAGAAAAAATGTGCAGTATAATGAGAGGAATTTAACAAGGAAATACCTTTAATGAATAACAAAATACGAGTTTCGTCTCAAAATTGCAGAGGACTAAATTATTTTCGGAAGAGAGAAAACATTATCCATTATTTAAAGACCAACAAAGTTGACATTTGTTTATTACAAGAAACCCATTGTTGTAATAACTTCTTTGGTAAAAATTGGGAACGACAATGGGGAGGGAAGATATACTGGTCATTTGGAACATCAAATTCAAAAGGGGTAGCCATTTGGTTCAGAACGAGTTTAAAATTCGAAACTAAATCAATTGAAAGAAGAGACACAGAAGGACGAATTTTATGTTTGCTGGTAACTATTAACGACCAAACCGTACAATTGATAAATATTTACGCTCCAACAAATATAGTCAAACGTAAAGAATTCTTTACTTGTTTTAAACAGTTTTTAGATGCGAAATTTCCCATAATATTAGGAGGAGATTTTAACTGTGTGATTGATCTTAAATTGGATAAACGTGGAGGGAATGACATGAACGGAGCTCGGGGTCGTAATGTGTTGTTACCTATTTGTAATAAATATAAATTACAAGACGCCTTTAGAAAATTGTACCCTCACAGAAAGGAATATACCTGGGAAAACTCAAACTCAATACAATGCAGACTTGACCGATTCTATGTATCAGACACACTTTTCAAAGGAGTAATTTCAGTACAACATGACTCTTTAGGCAATAATATTTCAGATCACAAGATGGTGTCATTATATTTTCAATTGGGTGATACCTTACAAGAGACTGGTCCGGGGTATTAGAAATGCAATACAAAAGTTTTAGAAGATCCATACTTCCAAACTGATTTCCAATATTTATGGGGAACATTAGAATCAAGTATTGAACAAAATAGTGAGTGGTGGGAAGAATGCTAAATACAATTCCGGCGGTTAATAATGTCCCACTCTATCCGCTTATCACGAGTTAAGCATTCTGAATTACAAGAAGCAAAACTGAAATTAAAAAGACTAAACCGACTCGGAAATAAACACGAAATGTCACAAGATTTACAAAACCAAATTAAAGAAGCACAAAACTTAGTAGATTCCATTAATAATACATTGTTAGAAGGTTCAAAAATAAGATCCAAAGTCAAATACTTAGAAAATGACGAAAAACTACACGTTTCTTCTTATGCAAGGAAAAAAGGGCGGCCACAGATAAATATATTAAAGTCTTCAAAAAATTATAAAGGAGAAATACTTACTACAAATGATGAAATAAAAGAAGACTGTAGAGAGTATTATGAAAAACTGTACAGCCGAAAATATACTGACGCTTCTCTAAACGACTGTTTTCTTAAAGACATTCCAAATGAGTGAAGAGAGTTCACAAAACTGTGAAGGACAAATTACGTTGGAAGAATGTAAGAAAGCAATAAAACTAATGGAGAATAATAAATCCCCCGGACCGGATGTATTACCGAAAGAATTTTATACATTCGCCTTTCCTTACATTGGTAAATCGTTTGTAAATATGATAAATCGTTGTTGGCTAGAGGGGAAACTTCCACCCTCCCAAAGACAGTGTATAATAACATTAATATGTAAAGACAAAGAAAACGCAGAACTTTTGACAAATTGGCGTCCGATTTCCTTATTAAATTGCGACTATAAAATTGTCTCCAAAGCTCTTACTGCAAGATTAAAGACAGTAATTGATGAAATAGTACATCCAGACCAAACGTGTTCAATTCCAGGACATACATCTGATTCGAAATCTTATAGAATATAACAAAGGGACAAATATGGCAGGTGCCATTATATCATTAGATCAATCTAAAGCGTTTGATAAAGTATCGCATACATATTTATTTACTGTACTAGAAGCCTTTGGGTTTGGACCTCAGTTTATTTCTTTGGTTAAACTATTATATGCAGATGTGTCAAGTCAAATATTAGTAAACGGATTCATTACAGAGTCGTTACCAGTTCAGTGTAGTGTCCGACAGGGATGCAGCCTCTCACCTTTGTTGTATGTGCTATGTATAGAACCGTTTGCTCAACGCATACGTAATGATCCCATGATTAAAGGTTTCCCACTTCCTGGGACACATGAGGAGGCAAAAATATCACTGTATGCCGATGATACAACTTTAATTGTAACGAACGACAGTTCTATCAGGAAAACACTAATGCTAATAGAATTATATGAGTTGGTTTCAGCAGCGAAATTAAACAAACAAAAAACATTTGGAACATGGTTGGGTAAATGGAGAGATAGAAAAGACCAGCCTTTTGGTTTAAAATGGTCGATTGAACTTAATAAATTATATGGGATTTATTTAGGGTCAGACCACGCTGAAAGTAACAACTGGGGAAAAATTGCTTCGAAAATTGAAAACACTGTAAATTTAATTAGTAACAGAGACTTGACATTTAAAGGTAGAAGCGTTATCTTACATACTGTTATCTGTAATTCCATTTGGTATACAGGAAGTGTATTATTTATGCCTGCATACGTGGAAACTCGTTTAAACAAACTATTGTTTTCATTCATATGGAAAAACAAAGTAGAAATGGTTAATAGAAAGACAATGCATAACAGTTTCTTTGAAGGAGGGATGAATGTAGTAAACATACGTATTAAATTGAATGCATTATTAATTAAACACGTGATGACATTAATAAAAGGAAGTCAGGCAAAATGGATTTTTCTTGCACGGTATTGGATAGTGCAGCGACTACGAAAATATAATTCCTCTCTAGCAGATATGACTAAACCACATTCAGAGTCAGCCCCCACGTTCTACAGAGATGCCTTATAGTGTTTCCACAGGTTCGTTGAAGATTTTCCCAATTACAGTGGAACGAAAATAGTAACTACAAAGATTATATATAATAAATTAATGAAAGTGCACCCACCATATGTCGGATTCATTTTCCCGTCAATTGAATTTGAAGTGGTCTGGAAGAATGTCCACTGTCAATTCGTAAATCCAAAATATAGCGATTTAGCATGGAGAATTGCACACCAAGCATTGATGACGCAATTAAAATTGCACACCTTCAAACTTAGTAAAACACCCAAGTGTAATATATGTATGCGAAAAGAGGAGTCTTTCACTCATCTTTTTTTAGATGTACCTTAGTGCAAGAAAATTGGACTTTCGTCGAAACTGTTTTTGAAACTTTGACAGGTATTACTTTTCACATAGGCGAAAACCTTGTAGTATTCAATATTTTCAAAAAAATGAATGTCCCACAATTTAACGAAATGCTGCTGTTCTTGGTGAACTTACATAAGTATTGCATATGGACAAAGAGGAATGAAGTAAAGTATGACAAAAAGAAGGTGACAACCCTGTGTATAAGACGTCTCTTTATTAGATGTTTAGAATCGCGAATTAAAACAGATTGCCTCCGATTCGACAGAGAACTTTTAGAAAAATACTGGTGTAGAAATAGTAACGTAGCTTACATGGATAACGATAACATTAAAATCCTGTTGCGGCTACATCCACCGTAAATGCATTACCCAAAGACGACCTTCGACACTTTTCAGTTCACATGATATTGAAAAAAGGTCATAGTAATTTTTATAGCAGTCTTAACGAAGTGTTTCAGTAAAACGAAAAGCCAGTGAGACGCCCAGAGAAACTACCCCAACTGGAGAACAACCGACATCGTGGACATATCAGATTGATGTGGCGCGCCAGCGGAACGACAATACAGTGAACAATAACAGAACGCGTCACACACCAGATCGATCGTTACGTAACACTGAACACAATCGTCTGTACGGAACGGGCAGCACGACGCACAGTGACACCCAAGCACGTCATACAAAAAGACTGTCTTAACTACACGGCGCTTTTCAAGTCGTCTGGACTTGCAGGATCCGGAAACAAACATTTATTTAAAATGCCTGCCAGCAGAACCCTTTTACCTTAAACTACGAAAACTAATGTTTGTTTGTTGTATAAAAAGTCACATATTTCCAGCACTACCCGTTTGGTCATTTCCAATACTCGAACATGGTGGTTTGGTACCCATACTATATGGGCTTTGAGTTTGACGCGGTAGGATACATCCGATATTCCTGTACAACATAACTGTCATAACATCATTCAGGACCAATAGAGTGGGAGTCACCACTTACAGTCCGTGCAGCCTTTCTACAAACTTGTATTGGAGCTTGTGGAGTGGAACCTTGTAGAAGGGTTTACCTCCACAAGTTCTACTTGGCCACTGGCGCGGTCGTAATAGACCCGTAAGCACCATCACGTTATGTACCATGATTCATCCCTTATTGTCATTGTTAGGACCAATGGAGGGAGATAATATCCCGTACGTCCAAAATCATTACGGGAAAGGATAAATATATATCGCGTCATTTCTCATTTCTCAACAAAAGTAATTACCCTTACCCAGCAATTTATAGCTTTGGTTTCAACTCAAACGGTTAGAGCAGGCGATCTTATGCTTCAGTGTTAGGAAGAAAAAAAAATCATTCAAACTGGTTAAATATTCTTTTACAATGAAAACGTATATATAAGCTTTTAATATCAGTTTAATAATGTTTTATCCGTATTATATGTACAACCTTTATTTGTAAATATAATATGTACTATATGCGAATAAATATTGAAAAAAAAAAAAAAAATGATTACAATGTAATACAATCTCGTTACATTGTTAGTTCTAGAGAAGTTCAGACTTGCACAACGAATATCAGTTCAAACCAGTTTGGGTCTATAGATTCAACGTTTACCCGCATTATTTCACCAACGAGGCAACCAACTGAGATAAGTGCAACTGACGTATGTAAAGACTATATCATTGAAATCCAGTTACCTCTCCATTTCAACCTATATTACAACTGATGTATATGACAGTGCCTTTTCCCCCGGGCAATGCCGGGTAACTCAGCTAGTATATATATGTATACATATATACAGTGTATATAATTATATATATATATATATATCATCAACATTATAGCTAGTACAAAACATAGTTTTATACTTTGTAAAATTAAAAATAAATTGTGTATTACGAACATACACGTAAGACTACTTATAGAACATTTTAGTAAACTATTTTCAGTATATTATTTTTTGTTTTTCATTTCACATCATAATGCAATAACAATTGGAATTTAAGCCACCAAATTATAACTGCCATCATGGTAAAACGTTAACACAATGGTATGATCATAATGCTAATGACTAACTGATCAAGTCACGTGGATATGCACTGGTGACACATCGTCGTACATTTCCAATATAGTTGTATGATCCCGTTATTTTTGTTCTCATCGGTTGATGTTTATTAACGTACTTTTACCATTTTAATAGTGCTATATTATTAGTACATATATGTATAATAGTAATACAATTAATTCACCGATCATTTGTAACGTCCTTAATTACACAACAATGTAATAATAGCGTGTCACAAACCTTATACTTAATGGAAAATTTATCAATGGCCGCATCTGGCAAGAGTGTCCGTCTGCAGAAAGTTCTAATTGACATACGCATTGCGTGGCTAGGACAAACAAAAGGACACACGACAGCATGTAATATAAATAACGGATACTATATAAAAGTAAAGTAAATTTCTTATATATAGCGTGGCATCCAATCCTAACGGCTGATCAGCTTACTTTACACGTTATTCCCTCGCAAGCAAGTTCAAAGCTGCAGCAAGATGGGCATATTCCAAACGGCATAGGTAAAGTAGAACTCATGCAGGGTTAACACAATTAGCAAAGTTTCACAACATAAATAAATCGACTCGAGTTACGATCCTCTCGATTGACATTCACCGTCGAGCTAGCGCGCAAATCAAACATATTTGCCTTTCAGGACTAACGCTAATACTTCGTAAAATAGGCTTACAGAACTATTGTCCCTCGTTATTTGTTGTTGGTGTCTCGTCACATATGTCTAGAATATATATTTTTTTAAATGCGATTATTATTCGTATATCTGATTACTACACCAAATTATTACCATGAAAGCCGCTGCCACAACAGATAACCTTATTTGAAAATATTTTGCACATCTTAACAATAGTTAAAGAGACTGCTGATCACAATTAAAATATGACAACTAAACGAACGCCCACTATTTGGTTTTGACCAGTAAGACAGCAGATCTGTCAAATCCTTGGGGCTTTGTACTTGTAGGGCAATTTTAAATTTGCTTATGTTAAATCCTTGTATTCCAACTTTCGGCGTACTTAAATCACCAACAAATGGTATATGCTAGATTGGTGGTGTATTAGCCATATAAACATATTGGGAAGTCATGTGCTAGCGTTTACAGATGACGTTAACATTCACACGGTCCAATAAATGTAGTCAAACAAAACAGAGAAATATACAAAACGTATGGTGTTTACTTTCGCAATGTATTCCCTTATAACTCGACCAGCATTTGCAAGTGTATAAATCTGCACCCAACAAGCAAGTTCCTCCGTGCTTGCTAATCTTATCTACAAGTTTTTCGTTGGATACACACAGGGATTTTGTTAACGTTTTGAATTATTGTCGTTTGAACTTCGCGAATATTCAACTTTGTATTATATTCGCGACCGCTATATACAGTGTACATTGCAGGATTAAGCATTCAATAACAAAAAACAAATCCTAGGTACACCCAGCGGCGTAATTGTAGATACGATTATTACCTTTACTGTGGTATAAACAATATTAAATCCCATTGAGCATTCGCAATGTTCAAACGGCAATAACTCCAAAAGTTAACAAAATACCGCCATGCATCCAGCGACACATTTGTAGGTAAGATTATTATCTTTACGATGATATAAAACAATACTGAATACCGCGATTGCAGTTTAAGTACCAACAAACAAACAAACTGTGCAGAAACTGTACAGAAACATGAGGCCTAAATAGGCCTTGAATAGAGTAAGAGGGAGGGGGTAAACATTAGTTGAATATCAGGACATTATTTTTTGAATACATTTCATTCAGAAAAGGTTAATTTCGCTTAGTCTTTAAACCTTGTATTTCTACTATCGGCGTCCTTAGAAAACCAACATATGGTCTAAGCTATGCGATTCTACAGGCAGATAGATAGATGGCATATCAATCGTATAAACATATTGGTGAACTCACGTGGTAGCGTTTACATATTACACTAACATCCATTCATTCAATTAAATTTAAAAAAACAAAGAAAAGTGTAAATAAGGTGTTTATTTTGACAATGCGTTCCTCCGGTACTCGGCCAGCATTTGCATTTATAAGAATATCAATTTATATCTCCTTCGCAAGTTCCTCCGTGCTCGCATGGATTGCTTCAACATCTAGTGTGATCTTTAAACAACACAACTATGTTATGTTTAGTGATAGATTGCCGGGCCGGATGACGTCGTAGTCACCGTGAACATATACATGTATCATGAACATTTACCTTGTTCTCTTTACATGTCAGCATGTTATGTCTTGCAATGATATTACACTATATGTTTTGTTGCGCTCTGCAAATGACATACTCACCCGTTCACATTTTAATTTATTCCAAATGTATAATAATTGTGTCTAATATCCAATTCTAGGATTTACAATTACGCAAATAAATAATTTTGAAGCAAATATTTTGATTTGTGGCGGCCGTGTTGGATACTTACCCAATCATATGTTAATATAGTCCTAATGCATCCATACGTTTATGACCCAATTCTAGAATTTAACATTACTAAATATGTCACCTGCTGACAGCAAAGATATGACAAGATACTGATCTTTGGCGGCCATATTGGATTTGTCCTAATTATACACATCTTCCCTACTGGGATTTCTTAGAACCTTTAGCATGGTGTTCTGAGTGAGTAGCTCAAAGAAGATCACTGCGTAATACATATTTTGTTTAACGTTGTTCCATGTCAATCCTTATTTTAATTGGACTATGTAAACAAACCGGGCGTAAATCAGCCTGGTCGAACTTTGACGAGATTGTGTTTGACTGAATCGTCATTTCCCGAATCAACATATATCAACATACATATATATGGCTATTATTAATTTCGACCAAGCCTGCTCGTATATAATTGTACTTTTTTCTGTACATTTCACTAAAACGAAGTACAACGTATGCACAAACGAACTAGCATATAATAATGAATACTTAATTGGTTGGCGTTTTCGTGAACTTAGTAGGTAATATAAAAAGAAAAACATCGACCTGAGGGAATAGTTTAAGTACACCTGATTACTTCGACACATCCCATCAAGACATCCATTGTCCTAACAGTCAATTCGATTTGAAAATATTTAACATAACTTTACAATATTTAAAGAGTCTACTGTACACAACTAAAATAATATGTATATTGAGTCAAATAAATAAGAAAGCCAACCATTTGGCCTCGACTAATAAGGAAACACATATCTGCCAAATCGTGGTCTTAGTTGTGCGTTTCTTTAGTTCGATAGGCAGTCTACCAGTCGTATGAACATAGATAGTTGATGTCACCTGATAGCGTTTACATATGACGGTAACATTCATACATTGAAATAAATACAAACAAAATATATAAATACGGTGTTTACTTTCGCAGTACTTTCCACGATAATCCGGCGAGCATTTGCAGGTGTAAGTATTGCCATCTCTATGGCAAGTTGCTCCGTTTTGGCAAGGATTGCTCCAACATCGAGTAGCGTCACCACCTTTGTAACAAGCTCATTATATTATATGTAACATTATTGATATAATAATGGGTAACCAAAAGGGAAACAACTTGTTAGTGTTATGCACCTAATCGAGTTAATGCAAACTAACAATTTGCAACTCCTCATAATATGGTCTCAAAGTGGAAGATTCTAATAAAATATCCGTTAACATGACGGCTGACAGCTTTCTCATGACGCGGAGGCGTGACCAAGAAGTTACCAACAAACGAACAACATTTTGTTACCGCGAAGTTGCGGCGCGTCACAAGTTCCTTAAAAATACCTGGAACAGCCTGGAATGGATGTCAAGACGTCAAGACGTCATGCAATACGGTTTGGTGAACTGGTACATGGTAGGATTGCAATACAACGTGAGTTTGTCATGCTGTTCCGCGAGCGTTTGTAGCAATGCTATAGTGAATAATAAAGAGTTGTCTGTTTTTCGTTTGCTTGTAAATAGGCCAGAAGTCAGACAGCAATGTACACATTAATATATTTGGGTAAAAGTCAAATTGCGTGACACTTTTGTAAATTTGGTGTACCCTCGATATTATTGCTGCTCAAATTCATGGGTAATGCATTTAGGATGCTATACTTTGTATAAATCCCAAAAATGCGAACCAAGAAATCATCAAATGGTTTTGCATCTTGACGTATAGAGACTGTAGAGACACATAGGTGGTATTTCAGTTAAATTTCGCCTGTCCCTGGTAGAGTGTCTGTTCACATTGGCAGAAATGTTATTTGTATACTGCAGAATACATACCCTAGGAGACTGGCTGGTACACATATCATTCCTTGATTCATTGTGCTAAACACACTAGTCCGACACAAAAGCAAGTATGACACACACGACTAAACATGTGTCCCCAGATTTAATCTCTCCGTTACCAACACTAAAATTATTGTCACCTAGCAAATGCTTGTGTATCTATTGCGGTTAGTGGCTCTTCTACAAGGTGTCCCCTCATGACATCGATAAATCTGAACAGTTATCAAAACGTTCTCCACTTTCCAGTGAAATTTTACTCGATTTTTGGCGTGTATGGTGAATAAAATTTATCGTCTACTACTCTGTTACAAATATTTTTCAAATGGTAACGCGACATAGTTAGTTTTTGAGAGCGATGTAAAAAGTTATGAAATTTATACCTCGTTACTCCCCACTACGTTATATCTAGGTGGTAACGGAGTGGTCATAGGTGGTTGTGAATGCCAATTACAGATGGCGTCTGTAAATCTGTTAAGAGTGTTACGTTGGCTTAATCCTTAACAATAAATTGCAGGCTTTACAAGCTTGCTCCATTACCACTCCGTTGCCTAGTAACGGGGTGGTAATAGAGTAATTAGTTCCAAGTTTTATTCTTGTTCAAAAAACAAAATGTTGTTACTGAAGGGTTCTTCAGTATGTACATATTCACGGCTACTTTGTTCAAAGTTTGACATTAAAATATGATCTTCAATTGCACTTTAGTTGTGTTTATTTCACTTCACTTTTGCCCTCCGTTACCTAAGAATCTATTCCAGCCACTTTATTAAGAATAAAGATGCTTCTATTACCTATCAAGCACTTTCATGTAAGCAACCAGCATATTTATATTAATTGCTAACTCCTGTAAAAAGCCTATCCAGCTTCGATCATCTAGTTCTGATTTACTCTTTGTTCCAAGAGTCAATACTAATATTGAAACTAGGGCATTTTCTGTTGCTCCCTCTTAGTGTTCGCTCAGTTGAAAATACTATACATTTTCGCCGTCATTTAAAAACTCATTAAATAACCTTGCGTATCCACCTTAGCTCCCTGGCGTACTGACCCATCTGTTGACGACTTTAATATGGCTTATCGATTCTGATACTGACTAACACTTTTGTATTGACGCGCCTCTGAGCTTAGTTTCCGAAGAAGTTACTTTAT